>JAJPUD010004908.1:143586-178559 GCA_023553655.1 Myrmecobius fasciatus | reverse complement strand
TGTCAATAGAGATCATGAAAATGTTACGTTGTGGTCCATATTTCATGTCCCTCTTTCTGGGTGTATATGGTTTTCTTCAGTGAACAACTGGAACTGGTTTGAGACAATTCTTTATTGCAGAGAGCCATGTCCATCAGAATTGATCATCATGTAATACTGTTGTTGCTGTGCATGATGCTCTCCTGGTTCTGCTTGTTTCACTCAGCATCAGTTCATGCAAGTCTCTCCAGGCCTCTCTGAAATCGTCCTGCTGGTTGTTTCTTACAGAACAATAATATTCCATAACATTCATATACCATAATTTATTCAGCCACTCTCCAATTGATGGGCATCCCTTCAGTTTCCAGTTTCTAGCCACTACAAAAAGGGCTGCCACAAACATTCTTGCACATGTGGGGCCCTTTCCCTCCTCTAAGATCTCTTTGGGATATAGGCCCAGTAGAAACACTGCTGGATCAAAGGGTATGCACAGTTTGACAACTTTTTGAGCATAGCTCCAAATTGCTCTCCAGAATGGTTGGATCCGTTCACAGTTCCACCAACAATGTATTAGTGTCCCAGCCCTCCCACATCCCCTCCAACATTCATCGTTATATTAGATTTGAAGTGTATTTTCCTCTGATCATTTATGATTGCTAAAACTTCATTTGAAAAAAAATGTTTTTATTTAGCATGTATTAGATTACCTGTCATCTAGGAGTAGGGGGTGGGGGGAAGGAGGGGAAAAGCTTGGAACCAAAAAAAAAAAAAATTTTTGCAAAGGTCAGTGTAGAAAAATCACTCATGTTTTGTAAGTAAAAAGCTTTTAATAAAAAAAAATTAATAAAATAAGAAAAAATGTTTTTTGACTTACTAGAATGTGGCTCTTGATGTTATTTTGTACATAAGATTTTTTGATGATTTTTTTTTGAGGCAGGCTTAAATTTTCAGAGCATGTGATAGCTATCACAGTTTTCCTGGAAATTCATTGTCTATCTTCATTTTATTTTCTGGAGAAAGGGGTAGTGCATTCCAAGCCTCAGATGGTGCAAAAGACTCACTCTGAGGAATAGAGATAAGAGGAATTTGGCTGGATCACAGAGTGTGGAATAGTAGGGAGTAATGTACTATGAGATTAGAGAGATGGAGTAAAGTTGTGAATGATTTAACAAACTCAAGAGAAGTTATATTTGATTTTAGAAGTAACAGGAAGCCACTGGAATTGAGTAGTGGAGTGATATGGTCAGATCTTTTGGGTAGCTATGTGGAGGATGGTCCTAAGTAGGGAGAAAATTGAAGCAAGTTGGAAAGGCTCTGAGGATGGGAGACAGTGTCTCTTGTCTTATAAGTTTAGTGGAAACTTGCTCCTGAGTTGGCTGCACCGTGGTCAACTTTTTAACCATGGTAATTATTGAACATTACCAACACCAATGAAATGACAGATCCTTGAGGTTCTGAAGTAATACCAAGTTCATATCAAACCAGTTTTACTTGTTTGACTGCAGTTGAGGAAACAGAATTGTCTGTTTTGCCTGCTTTCCTTCCTTTAAGTCTTTTTCTAGGCAAGAAAAGTATTATAGTGTTTTTCTCTAATGCCAACATTGTCTTAATAGATTACTTAAAACTGTTCCTACTTTGCCTTATTACTTCCAATATGATTAAATTATCATAACTCCCCATACCTGCCTATTCTTTTAGAAATCATTGAGCAAAATAGACATTTCACTCAGATTTCATATTGAAATTAAAAATTATATGGAATTATTAATTTTGACCCTTCCCTATATAGAAAAGGAAGCTAATTGTTAATAGTAGTAGAATGGACCGTTTAATTGATGAAAGAGAGAAAAATTTGTAATTCTCCAAACAGTTTACTACAAAGCATTATTTTCTAGGAAGCCCTGGAAAATGTAATCCATTTCCATTGCTTATGTCTGGGTGATGGGGAGTGGGTTGCAGTCTGCTTCAATGGAGAGAAATGTATCCAAACTAATGAAATTATGAAACTTTTTTGGGGGGGGGCATTTGGAGTTAAGTGATTTGCTCATGGTCACACAGCCAGTAAGTGTTAAGTATTTAAGTCTGGATTTGAACTCAGGTCCTTCTCAATTCAGGGTCAGTGCTTCATCCCCTGTGCCATCTAGCTGCCCCAATTACGCATCTTTTGAAGTGTTAAAATGAGAGAAAACTTAACTCTGTAACCAGCTTTGCGAAGACCTCGTACAGTAAAAGAAAATCTAAACCAGGCAGGTAAGTTAAGAGAGAATTTTTCATGTGCAGTAGTATGCTTTACTTCCAGGGATCCAGAGAAGGGTGAAGAGAAGGTTCTCCTGATTTAAAGTATTGTTTGATTTACTGAAAACTCCTTTTACATGCAGTTTTTCCTAGAACATTAATTTTATAATAAAGTGCAGTCAGGATCCCTAGAGAAATAATTTTATATATCAGATAAATATTTTAAAAAAAAACACAACAAAACTGCCTTAGGTTCACAAATAGAAATTAAATGTATTTGCCTGTGGTTTTATATTTTGAGCACATTTTTCCTTAACAGATTTTAAAAATAATTATTTTGATGACCATTTTGGTTATATGTAAATGAAGGAAATATTTTTTCAGTAGTTAGAATTTACCGTTGGAAAACGTCTCTGTGTATAGCATTGCTTTTGTTGGCTAAGAGACCTTGTAAAAAGCAGCAGCTGCAGCAGTACAGTGGTTAGCCTTCTGTGGTCTGGGATCCCATCATAATAAGAAGCTTTCTAAGTGGTGAGCAGAGAACTGTAGGGTTACAAGAGAGCCTTACTACAACTACTCTTTCTGGTCTTTGAAGAAAGAAGTAGTCAGTGTCACACAAAAACATGGGTTTCAGAATTGTGCTCCAATTTAAACATGTGCTGGGTCCTTTTATTTGGTGGTAATGAATAGTAAAGACTGTTTTATCTTCCTCTTTAAAGTCTCATCAAGCAAGTAGTCCTTAGAAAAATCAACTTCCTTAAGTAGGCCTTGTTGTCAGATACCAAATAATCAACTGTTTCACACTTTAAACCCTCAAAAGTTGTCCTTTTTTATTAAGGCCTATGGAAGGTGTTCCTGGGAATTCAAGTTCTTCATATTTGTTTTATGAGGCAACAAGATGGTATAGTAGATAGAAAGCTTTATGTCGCGTTTAGGAGGCCTGAGTCAGAATTCTACTGCAGATAGATTAGTAGCTGAGTGACTGGATAAATCATGGAACCTCTCTTAGCCATAGTTTAATCATTTGTAAATGAAGATAATAATAGCACCTACATCACAGAGTTATTAAGAGAATCAAATGAAACAGCTAACTTAAAGCCTTTTGCAAATTTTAAAGCACTATATAAATGCTGGCTATCATCATTATTATTAGCAATAATTATATAATTGAGAAAAGAGCAGATAAGGTAAATGTATTTCTCTTGTGAAAATGAATATATAAATAGATTTTTTCCCCCGATATAACTTCCTTACACCTGAAATGTTGTTGGGTTACATACTTGATATATTATCTGCGTTATTTTTTTGAGGTACAAAATTAAGTTTTGTTAAACTTTCAGTTTTCCTTTCTCCTAGTTGTTTGGAGGTAGAAAAAAAATTTCTCTCTATATATTTTGGCACAGATGTTTTATATATACACACATACATCATAGATATACAGTAGGCTAGGCTAATTATGATAGAAAGACTGCAAATACGAAGGGTATTTTACTATCTAGGAAGTTATTATGATTGGAGAGAAATAGTGTTCATGTAGGTGGTTTTCAAAGTGTGATGTAGTGATCTGATCTTTTGTCCTCAAGAAATGGGATCTTTTATATTTAGGTATTTTACTTGAAGGTTATTATATTATACATTTCTGCTAAATCACTACCATTTTCCCACTAGTTCCTGTCAAATAGAATTTTGTGTTCTTGAGTTTATTAAACACTGCCCTACTGTGTTTATTTTTGAGGCTTGTTTGTCCAGTCTCTTCTTTCTTTCTTTTCAGTTACCAAATAGTTTTAATGATTATGTAGTTTTAAATATAGTAATGCTAGGTTATGTTAATTTCTACTTTAAAAAAAAGTATTTTCCTTGAGATTCTGGACCTTTGTTCCTCCAAGCAAATTTGACTATTTTTTTTTACCAGTTTTATGAAGTAATCCTTTGTAGTTTGATTGGCATGACATTAAATCTATAAATAAAATTTAAAATAAAAATTATCATTTTTATTATGTTGACATGAATATGACTCCAATTATTATTATTTTTTTTTTATTAAAGCTTTTTATTTGTATAACATATGTATGGGAAGTTCCCCAGCATTGATCTTTACAAAGCTTTCCATTACAAATTTTATCCCCAGCCCCCTCCCCTCCCCTAGATGGCAGGAAGTCCACTACATGTTAATAATGTTGAAATGCTTGAGAAGTTATGCAAGAAAAATCCTATCTACAAGAAAAAAAAAGAATCAGAGAAAGGCAACACAATGCAAGCAAATGTCAATAGAGATCATGAAAATGTTACGTTGTGGTCATATTTCATATCCCTCTCTCTGGGTGTATATGGTTTTCTTTAGTGAATAATTGGAACTGGTCTGAGACAATTCTTTGTTGCAACGAGCCATGTCCATCAGAAGTGATCATCATGTAATACTGTTGTTGCTGTGCATGATGCTCTCCTGGTTCTGCTTGTTTCACTCAGCATCAGTTCATGCAAGTCTCTCCAGGCCTCTCTGAAATCGTCCTGCTGGTCGTTTCTTACAGAGCAATAATATTCCATAACATTCATATACCATAATTTATTCAGCCACTCTCCAATTGATGGGTATCCCTTCAGTTTTCAGTTTCTAGCCACTACAAAAAGGGCTGCCACAAACATTTTTGCACATGTGGGTCCTTTTCCCTCCTCTAAGATCTCTTTGGGATATAGGCCCAGTAGAAACACTGCTGGGTCAAAGGGTATGCACAGTTTGACAACTTTTTGAGCATAGCTCCAAATTGCCCTCCAGAATGGTTGGATCAGTTCACAGTTCCACCAACAATGTATTAGTGTCCCAGTTTTCCCACATCCCCTCCAACATTCGTCGTTATCTTTTCCTGTCATTTTAGCCAATCTGACAGGTGTGTAGTGGTACCTCAGGGTTGTCTTAATTTGCATTTCTCTGATCAATAGTGATTTGTAGCAACTTTTCATATGACTAGAGATGGTTTTAATTTCATCATCTGAAAATTGTCTGTTCATATCCCTTGACCACTTATCTATTGAAGAGTGGCTTGAATTCTTATATATATGAGACAATTCTCTATATATTTTAGAAATGAGCCCTTTATCAGAACCATTAAATGTAAAGATGATTTCCCAATTTGATGCTTCCCTCCTAATCTTGTCTGCATTTGTTTTGTTTGTACAGAAACTTTTTAACTTAATATAATCAAAATTATCCATCTGGTGTTCAGTTAGGAGTTCCAGGTCTTCTTTGGACATAAATTTGTTCCATCTTCACAGGTCTGAGAGATAAACTATATGACGTTCCTCTAACTTGCTTACAAAGTCCCTCTTTATATCTAGATCATGAACCCATTTAGATCTTATCTTGGTATGTGGTGTTAGGTATGGGTCAAGCCCTAATTTCTTCTACACTAGTTTCCAATTTTCCCAGCAGTTTTTGCCAAATAGAGAGTATTTGTCCCAAAAGCTGGGGTCTTTGGGTTTATCGAACACTAGATTGTTAAGGTTAATGCCTAGGTTGTCCTGATAACCTATCCTGTGCCACTGATCGACTGCTCTATTTCTTAGCCAGTACCAAATAGTTTTGATGACTGCTGCTTTATAATATAGTTTCAGATCTGGTACAGCAAGGCCACCTTCATCTGCCTTTTTTTTTCATTAATCCCCTTGAAATCCTTGACCTTTTGTTCTTCCAAATGAACTTTGCTACTATTTTTTCTAGATCTGTAAAATAATTTCTTGGGAATTTGATTGGTATGGCACTAAATAAGTAGATTAGTTTGGGTAGTATTGTCATTTTTATTATGTTCCCTCTGCCTACCCATGAGCACTTAATATTTTTCCAATTGATTAGGTCTGATTTTATTTGTGTGGAAAGTGTTTTGTAATTTAGTTCATATAGTTTCTGACTTTTCCTTGGCTGACTACAATTATTTAAGTTTATTTATTATATACAGTATGTTTTTTGGGAGGGAGGAGGAAATATATCTCAGTGTGTCTCAGTAGATTGTCATAAATAGTTTATGTATTTTGTAGTTCTTTTGAATAAAACTTTCTTTTATTGTCTCCTGGCATTTTTTTATACTTTAGATGTTGGCCACTTCTTGATTTTGGGGTGTGATGAACATGCAGAGTGAGTAGTGTTGGATTTAGAGGCAAAAATATGTATATTTTACTCTGTTCTCATATATTTAATTTTGCTTGTGACTCTGGTAAAGCCACTTAACCTGTTTCTAAAATTGGAATTATAATAGAACCTATTCCATAGCCTTTTTAATACCTAATGAGATAAAATATGTAAATCACTTAGTAAACTTTTAACCACCATATAAATGTCAGTTATTAATATTCTGATGAGGCAAGCATAGTGGGACCTTAAATTCCCATTTTCCATGTGAAACTGATCTTGGGTATGGTTTATTGTCTTTTGTCACAACACATATTATTGGTTGTTCAGTCATTTCAATCGTGTCTTACTCTTCAAGACCCCATTTGGTTTTTTTTTTTGGCAAAGATACTTGAGTGGTATTTTCTGTTGGATTGAGAAGCAATTTTCTGCTCTAGGTAATTTTATAGGTGAAGAAACTGAGGAAAACAGTTTAAGTAACTTGCCTAGAGTTATGCAGTCATCTGAGACTGGGTTTGCATTCAAGAAGCTGACTCTAGGCCCTCCCACTCTCTCCACTGTGCCACAAAGGTTCCATATCATCTAAGGTAGTTATGGACTTGAATTATTAGCCTGCATTCATAAATTCCTTAGTTTGCCCCAAGATTGCCCAGAACATCCTCTTTCTAGCAATCACAAAATGCTAGAGGGTATGACTTGATTTTTGTATCTGTCTTGGCCACAGCAGAATGCCTTGCTTATAGAAAACTTCAGTGAATTTTTGCTAAATTAATAAGTATATGATCTTGTCTATTTTTAATTTAAAGAGGCAGCAAACCAATTTAGTCCAGTTTATGTTCAATAATTGCAGGATCCTTCTGACAAAGAAACCTTGAACATCCAAGAAAAAATGTTTGATGAATTTCAGTTAGAATGATCATGTACTGAAATAAAGGTTCATTTTAGTGCCTGTGATTGGATCTCCTAACTCATTTTTTAAAAATGCCACAGACATATATAGTGTTAAGGGCATCACTTCATCCTTACCATTTTTATTTAGGTACTTGCCCCCCCCCCCCCACCTACCCTCACCCCTCATCCTTAAAAGAAAGTTATATATATTTTAAAAGGTGAACCTGAAGCATTGCCTAGGGATTTACAGATTTAGGCATCATTATATAGTCCCCTTTATGAATAATTAGGCTATTTTCATCCTCACCTGGTACAGACATTGCTTTAAAACATTCTTAAAAATAAAAAACCTTTGATTGTTATGAATTTTGTTATAAATGGTGCTAAAGCTCTTATGAGAGACATAGAGGGGGAAATAACCCCACAAAAGTCCTAGCAAAAAGTTTTAGAATTTTAGGTTTTTTTTTTTTTTTTTTTTTTTTTTTTTTTTGCCATAAAGAGATTGTAAATTGGAAGTACTTTTAATTTCAAGGGCCTTTATTAGATTAGAATCTAGAGTTTACAAATGTTGATAAGAAGTAGGATAGTTAAGTAGTTTTCTCTTATTTGGTCCTTATTATTGGCACCTGGTGTTTTTGCTTTGGTAGCTAAGTTAAAGTCCAGTTCCAAACACTAGAACTGGTAGTTTTGTTCTTGTAGATAGGATTTTTCTTGTATAACTTCTCAAGCATTTCAACATTATTAACATGTAGTGGACTTCCTGCCATCTGGGGGAGGGGAGGGGACTGGGGGTAAAATTTGTATTGGAAAGCTTTGTAAAGATCAAGGTTGGGGAACTACCCATACATATGTTATACAAATAAAAAGCTTAAAAAAAAAAAAAAAAGCGCAAACGTTAAGACTTAGGGGTAGCATAGAGATAGCATAGTTTAACCTTAATTACTGGATGATGAATAACCAGAGAGCCTAAATGACTGAACCTAGAGCACAACATATCAGTAATGGATTCTGGACCCCATCTGACTCTCCTGACTCCTACTCCAATGTTCTTTCCCTTCTACCCTTTGTTATTTGTTTGTTTTCTAATTTTGTCTAGCATTATGCTGGGTATAGAATAGGTATTTAAGAAATGTTTGAATTAAAGACAATAGGGACTTAAGAAATGCTTGAATTAAAGATGGTGCTAAACTAAGAATTTGGCTATTTGTAAATGAGAATAAGTCTAGGAAGATTGATCAGAAGTTCAGTTAAAAAACATTTTATTCTAGGTGGCAGTATGACATTAAAGTGGAAATATTTTCTAGGTAGTAAAAAATAAGCTAGAGAGTGAGAGTTCAAGACTCAAGTGGTAGATCTAGGAATAAATTATGTAGAAATGATCGTTTAAACTGAGCTAGTGATAGAAAAAGGCTCAGGAGTTGGTGAAGAAGCTACTAAAGAAGCTAGCAAAATTATGAGGAGAAATAAGAGAATTTAAAGAGCCAGTGTTGAGATCCTCCGGTTTTAGCCAGAGTAGTGTAGGCTCAGCAGCTCATTTGGTGAGTCTTAACACCCCTAAAGAATACTGCAATTTTACTTTGGCCTATTCAATAAATTTTCTTTCTCTAATTTTTGTCCTTTTATATTTTGTGAATAATTTAATTTCTGATAAGACACAAATGAAACATGAAACATCCAGGTAAGAATGGTAGTTGTGATAGTATCATGTTAAAGTTTGTTTATACTTAAAAAATCAAGCAGTGTCAATTCTGATGGACATGGCTCTCTTCAGTAATAAAATGATTCAAACCAATTTCAATAGTTCAGTGGTGAAGAGAGCCACCTACACCCAGAGAGAGTTCATGGGAACTGAGTGTGGACCACAATATAGCATTCTCACTCTGTTGTTGTTTGCTTGCATTTTGTTTTCTTTCTCAGTTTTTTTTCCTTCTTGATTTGATTTTTCTTGCACAGCAATATAACTGTATAAATATGTATACGTATATTGGATTTAACATATATTTTAACATTTAATTGTATTAGACTACCTGCCATCTAGGGGAAGGGTGGGGGGGAAAGGAGATAATTTGCAACAGAAGGCTTTGCAAGGGTCAATGTTGAAAAATTACCTATGCAAATGTTTTGTAAATAAAAAGCTTTAATTTAAAAAAAATCAAGTGGTACATGGTAGATGGACATTATAATATGCAATCATATTTTTATTTCCTTTTTCATAAGGAAATATTGATGTTTGTTGATGACTGTCAAGTTCTTAATACATTTTTTAGATTTAAATTTTTAAAAATTTTGATAGCATTGTTGGTTTTCTAGACTAGATAGAATAAAAAACTCTTAACAATTGAAAATCTTGTTAATTGTGAAATAAATCCAAATAGGGAAATGGGTCGCATTTTCTCTTTAAATTAAGCAAACAACACAGAAAAGGTACCATGTATTGATTCTTCCTTGCCCCACACCCAGTGTCTAGCAAAGAATCTAATAAATTATTTTGGAATGGATTTCAGTAGCTGCTTCTGTCGAGAGTGAAAAATATTTAACAAACCCTTATTAATGCCCATAATATGCAGAGGTGCTAGGAATGCAGAGAAAAAAGCCTCTGCCTTTCAGATACTTATATTCTGGGAGTAGGATATTATGTGTATGTATACAGATGAATAAATTTGAAGCTACGTGAAATAATTTATCTGGAGGAGAGCACCAGTCACTGCAGGGATAAAGGCAGTAAGAGGTGGTGAGTCAGGACTGAGGAAGGACCTTCCAGGATGGAAGATTTAGTATAGGAAGTAGGAATAGGCTGGATAAGTAGACAGATAGATGTGGAAGAGTAAGTACATGTAAGTGTGATATAATACTGAAAAGATAGATGGGAACTAGATTGTGAAAGGCTTTAAATGTCAGAGAAATTGATATTTTATCCTAGAGAAAAAATATGGAGCCATTGAAAAATTTTGAATAGGGGAGTGATTATGTGTTTTAGGAATATCAATTTGACAGCTGTATTGAGATTTATTGGCATGTGGTGATTATCAAAATAAATAAGAATTTTATTTCAGTTGTGATTTGTCATTTCATTTTTCCCCCCAACAGTTTTAGGAACTCTTCTCTATAAAACCTTTGTTAAAAATAATCTTGGGGGCAGCTAGTTGGTATAGTAGATAGACCACCAGCCCTGAAGTCAGGAAGACCTGAGTTCAAATATGACCTCAGATACTTAACATTGCCTGGCTGTGTGACCCTGGGCAAGTCACTTAATCCCAATCACCTCAGCAAAAAAAAAAATAATAATAATCTAGTATGGCATATCTTTCTGTCATTGCGAGAAGGGTTTTTACTTTTTTGTTTTCCTCATGGTTAGTTCTTCAGGTACCATAAGTAATTGAATATTTACTAAATGCTTACTATATGTTAGGCTCTGTGGTAAGTATGGGAAGATACTAAGTGACTGACTTATGGCTGTGCTTCCCCGTGCTTGAATTCTTCTCTTTATTTCCGTGATTAGAAGGACCTTGTAGCTTCATTGACCAAGAAACTGTCCAGTTATAATAAATATGGAAGGAGTACTTGTTTTTGACTTTTAATTCTTTAGACTTCAATTTCCTCATTTGTTAAATGGGGATAATAATACTATCTAATTTTCATAGTATTTGAAAGCATTATATGAACAGTATAGTGTTACTATTAACTCTCCAAAGATAAATTCTTTACTTTGTTGTATATTCCATATTTGCTTACACTTTTAATTGCAGAGATTCAAAGTTGTTGTATTCTGCTCTTTAAGATTTCAATTTTAGGAAATATTATCTGATATTCGGGAAGAATACGGGACATTTTTATAGCTACTGAAGTATATTCCTTAAAATTAACAAAAAATTTTTGGCTATTTTGTTGGAAATGTTTTAAAGAATATATTGCTACAGCAAAAGAAAAGTATTGCTATTCCTGCTTTCTTAAGCAGAATATATGAAACAAATTTAACATTTTCTTGATGACTCAGTCACCATTATAACCATTCATTATTGTGTTGGGTTATAATACAGTAGTTTTCCTGCCTTCTCTCTCATTATTGCCTGGTACTCCTACTGTCAGTAGGCCTGCCTCTTGTAGCCCTGTACCTTCTAATTTTTAAAAAATCTATTTTTGATCTTATGTGGTGGGGGAAATGAGCTTACACAGTAGTTAGGTCTTTATATAGACTGAGTCAGTAAATTCTGAATATGTGGGATCTTTCCTTCTGTGGCTGTCTTTGCGACAACTATTTCAGTAGCTAAGGCCTTTCCTTCCTCTTCTTCTCTTCTTTCTTGTCGTTCCCCTCCTCCTTTTCTTCTTCCCTCTTCTCTTCCTTTGCTTCTTCCTTCTCCTTTCCTTCCCCCTCTTCCTCCTCCCTTCCCTCCCCTCTTCCTTTTCTTTCACCTCCTCTTCATTTTCCCCCCTCTTCCCTTTTCCTTCCTCTCCTTTGCCATCTTATTTTCCTTCTTCTCTTTCTTCTCTTCCTTTTCCTTGCTTGTGGTTGTTCCAGATGATGTAGGTTGTCAGAAATCTGACCTATAGATAAGTGATGATGCTGTTTGTGCCTGAATGATTCCTCAAATCCCATCCAGCCTTGGTCTTTCATGCTTTGTTCAGTATTGCCTCTCCAGGAGTCTTCCAATTATCTCTGCTTGCACTCTGCTGGTGTTTGTAACCTACTGAAAACTGAATTCATCCTTACCCTCTAGAAGTCATTTCATTTCCCTTCATGTCATTTCCCCAACTCTTCACAGTTTTACAGACATTTATTAGGCACTTACTCTGAACTGAGGAAGGTTATGTGACTTGCCCACAATCAAACAGCTAGTAATTACCAGAGGCTGGATTCAAACTCAGGGCTTCCTGTTCCAAGTCTGACAGTCTGGGCCATCTATGGTGCTTTACCCAGAATAGGAAATTAAGGCAATCCATTGCAGCAACTTGAATGAAGATTATTGGTGCCAGGTGGTGGGTTGAGCCTAGAGGCAGGAAGGCTGAGTTCAAAGTCAGTCTCAGATTCTGCCTGTGATTTGGGTTGGAGTCACTTAGTCCTTGGCTCAGTTTTCCCAAATGTAAAATGGGGATAATAGCAGCTACCTATCTTGTAGCTGTCAGGAACAAAGGAGATAATATCTGTAAAATGCTTAGCAAAGTGTGTGGCTGGTATGGTATCTCTTAAGATTGCTTCCCAATTCTTTTTTGTACTGGATAAGCACTCCACCTTTGATGTATTCCAAAGACAGTCTTCCTTGGAGGGGCAAGGGACGAGGAATGATTAATTTTTTTTATTTTTATTTTTTTATTTACTTCCCCTCTAATTGCACAGAGGAAGCAGGTTAGGGCAAAGCTGCTCTTCCCATACTTATCCAAGAAGAGCAGATGATAAATGTTGGAAGAACATGGTGGTACAGGAGGAGGTTTGTGGCATTATTTAACTGAAACGTGGACTAAAACTTAACTGAAACAATGCTGTGGCACACATTTTGAGCAAAGGATGAGCAAACGAGAGTGATTGATCCCTATGGATTTGAGTTTTCCCAGGGAGTTCCAAATCTAAATTGCTTAGCCATTGCCAGGAGGGTGGCCTTGAGTTGTTCCCTCTAGTGAGAGATCAAAGTTGCTAAAGGTGATTACAGTTTTCCCCTGGGAATTCTTTCTCTCTATACCAATGAGTTCTCTTTGTGGCAGAAAGAAGCTTGCAGTGAACAGAAATCTCAAGTTGGGGGAGAAGGTTTCAGTTACTAATTTTATGTATATATGTGTATGCACACATATTCTCTAGCTAACACAATTAATTCATTTTGCATTCCCAGTGAAAAAGGCACATGCAGTGTAAAAAATTTCTAAGAAACATATCCTTATATACATCATAAGAAGACTCAGAGCAATCGTTAACTAGATGCCACAAAATGAAAACCTAGGCAGACATTTCACTAAACCTTATGAGAGAGGCATTGTGATAATACATGGAGAGGAAAATGGATTTGGAATCATATCACCAGGCTGCTTACTATGTATAACTTTGGGCAACTTACTTTATTCTTGGGCCTTAGAACTCTCATCTGTAAAATGATAGGATTGAACCAGAGGGCATCTAAGTTCATTTCCATCTAATCCCTTACCATACAAAATAAGTAGCTCTTTAATTATTATGGGGGGGCTGATTGATATAATGGATAGTATGGACAGGGCTCACAACTTTTTAAAGCATGATTTCACAAGCCAAACAGGGACTTCCCTAATCTCCCAACGCAGTGATGTAAATTGGGGATGTTTGACAGGAAGCATGATTATTTAAAACTGATGGAAAGTTGATGTTTGTTTTTGATGTCCTGCCATTTATTTTCTAAGTTTAATGCTCCCTTTGCTTCATCTGATTCCCTCAGGCCATCCACAAGTGACATGTAATTCAACTTTTCTCTGTTTTGAAGGTTTGGGGGGAGAAGAGAGGGATTATTTAGAACATGTGACTGGTATCATTGAAAGTTGCTGATGTAGAGGAACGAAGTTGTCTTCTCTGTTCTCTTCCTTGTGAGTTTATGTCTTCTGATGCTGAAACTTGGTGAAATTATTTAGAGTTTTTGCTAAAAATGTCTTGTCAGAAAGATCTGAGCCATAGGATTTAGATTTGCAAAGACACCTTACAGATTATCTAGTCCAATGTCTTTCTTGTACAGATGGGAAACTGAGAACCCAAAAAGTAAATCACCCTTACTGAGATGACAGGTTTTCCTTTTCATGCAGATTTTTCTGTGCCTATATATTTCCAAACACTATTAAAATATTGTACATTTTAAGTGAACCATACCTACTGTAATACTATCATGCAAATCAATGCCTTTTTTTAAAATAACTATTATCTTAATGCATCCATCACTCTTTTCTTCAACTAAGAATTAGTGTTGCACTCATTTAATATTCTTTAAGTAGAATCATAAGAAAATGACACTACAATTTCATTCTATATCTGAAGATTTCATTTGGCTCTTAAAGAAAAAAAGAAACCTAATAGATTATGTTCTTTACTACATAATTATACCAAAGCTTTTGTTTGTTGTCAGAAGCCTTCTAATGGGGCAAAACTTAATCTTCTTGTCAGGTGAATCTAAATGAAATGCTTATTGTGTTTTTTGGCCTTAATGTAGTATATAATTGTATAGTGTCTAGTTTTATTTATCAACAGAATTTCTGTAATTTAGCTTCTAACTTAATTAATCTATGAGAAAGCAATTTGGGTCCAAGTTGTCTGTTCTGAATAATTATCCAGGTACAGGAAATTTCTATATGTTATGAGTGAATGAAAAAGTACTTTTCAAGCACCTCCTATATGCAAAATCCTAAATGCCGCTGAGTTTTGGGGAATCAAAGAGAAAACTTAAGACAGTTAATTTCTGCTCTCAAGGAACTCACAGGCTACTGGAGGAGACAACTCACAGAATGTTTTATTGCCAGTTAGACTGAAAAAAGTCCAGTTGTCCTTAAGGTATAGTAGCAAAGGAAATGTTTAATTATCTTCTTTAATGTCACTTCTGTTCATAAAATCCTATCAGTTTCTGATGTTGAACAGTGCCAAAAACTTTTGTGGCAAGAACTCTTCTCCCCTTCCCCCTACCCTCCCTTCAGTAGCTGTAAGTGAAGCATCAAGAAAGCATTTGCTAAGCTGCTTCTCCCCTACGATTTTTCTCCTCAAGATTATTGCTTTGGTGTGCAAAAATGTTTGTGACAGCCCTTTTTGTAGTGGCTAAAAACTGGAAAATGAATGGATGCCCATCAATTGGAGAGTGGCTGAATAAACTATGGTATATGAATGTCATGGAATATTATTATTCTGTAAGAAATGACCAGCAGGATGATTTCAGAGAGGCCTGGAGAAACTTGCATGAACTGATGCTGAGCGAAATGAGCAGAACCAGGAGATCATTATACACGGCAACAACAAGACTATATGATGATCAATTCTGATGGACATGGCTCTCTTCAACAATGAAATGTTTCAAACCAGTTCCAATTGTTCAGTAAAGAAAGCCATATACACCCAGAGAGAGGGATGCGAAATGTGGACCACAACATAACATTTTCATGCTCTCTATTAATGTTTTCTTGCATTGTGTTTCCTTTCTCAGATTTTTTTTCTTGTAGATATTTTTCTTGCCCAACAATAAGTGAGGAAATATGTATACATATATTTGATTTGTCAAGTATTTTAATATAATTAACATGTAATGGATTTCCTGCCATCTAAGGGAAGGGAGGGGACTGTGGGGGGAAAATTTGTAACAGAAAACTTTGTAAGGGTCAGTGTTGAAGAATTACCCATATATATGTTTTGCAAATAAAAAGTTTTAATTTAAAAAAAAAAAGATTGTTGCTTTGGGGAACTAAGCCAGAAACATGCCAGGAATCTTTGGCAAGCTGCCACTCCTAAGGCTTTTGTTTACCTGCTAATTGGTGGCAGTGGGTCAGCAGTTGGTTTTGGAGGTGTTGAGGGAATGTGGGTTCCTTTAGAGTGATGGGTGTGGGGTATGTGTTGGAATTAGGGCTGGTGGAATTGATCCATGGTGGGGAGGGAAAGAGACAAGTGAGGAACAGCTCTTCCCAAGGCTTTTGAGTTCAGACTCTTGAGCTGTCTCACTGAAGTCTGTTAGGTGTTCATTGTAGTTTGAAATTCTTCTGTAATGTATTGCAGTCTGCTCTGACCTTAATTTCTTTTTGAGTGACCCTTAACTTTTCATTCTTTTGAGATTTGCCAACCTCATCATAAAAATACTGCTATTAAAAAGATTAACCTTTATTTCAGAGAAGATTAGAGTCATTAGAAGCACTATACAACTTCTGAAAGGTTTCTTCTTCAATTCTGGCCTTACCTTTAATTCCATTAATTGAACACACAAGAAAGACTTAGTATTGGTCAGGGTCCATCCAGATGCTTGTTATAATCTGGACCATACACATTGTTCATCCATTTTTTTCCCTCCAGTGTAGATAGTTAGACCAGGCTCTCTTTAGGGATTCTGGAGCAGCCTGGGGAGTGGCTTTTGTAAACAAGGAGGTCTGGAGGCCCTTCCCATCTGTTTCACTTGGCACTGACCAAGCTCAGTTATATCATCTGTGTACATGCTGCATTGGTTACCTGCTCTGTTAACACTATCTTGGGAAAGTATACATTTTACTGTTTTATGCTTTGCTTAGTATTGATAATCAGTGTCATTGGAACAAAGTTGACACATCTTTCAAGGACTCTTGTATAATTTTGACACATGCATGGGAGGAGAGTCTTTAAGGTTCTGTTTTCCACTGTTGGAAAAAAATGTATTTTTGTAGTCAACTAACCATAAATACCATGGGATCTTGTATTTTCTAAATCTTTCATTTACTTGCTCACAAAAGTGTGCTTTATTGTAAAACATAATTTGTAGTTATATGACTTGTTCCTTTATCATACTTTTAGCAGATGGTTATTGTTATGAAAATTTATAGATGGAAGAGTATGAATATTGCTGATTATTGTTGATATTTTTTTTCCTGGTTTCTTTTTGAATGATAATAAAGAGGAAAGGAAGTCAGTTGAAGGAATATCACTACATATTTTGAAAGTTTTGTCTTTTCTCATTTTGTATTTTAAGTTTAAAATAATTATTACAAAAAGAAAAATAATATGTTGATCTCAAAAAGTTTGTAGATTGCTGAGGAAATATTTAATATTTTAAGGGACAGGGGAGAAATGTAGCCAGTGTCTGGGAACTTCAAAAAGAAAAGAACCCTTTAAAAGAGAATTTTAAGGAAAAGAGTTATGGCTTTGGATTCTGGGGTTAGAATCCTTGAGATATTGCTGCCGACACATGTGACCTCAGTCAATTCTCTCTATCCCCTCTCTCACACTTAGTTTCCACATCTGGGAAATAGTGTTGAACAAGATACCCTCTGAGGTCTCTTGTAGCTCTAAATAAGTTGTCCTGAGTTCCTTTGAAAGTCTTCATTCCCCCCCCCCCCCTCCACCCACTGGTATTGTTTCTTCATTCAAATATTTTGAGAATCTCTAGTCTGTCAGTGACCTCAATATTGTGTCACCTTCAATATGGGCTTTCTCTACGTATAATCGGTCTATTCTAACCACTTTTATCTTTTTTGCTTTCTTTTGTGCTCTTTCTACTTACTCTTGAAGTACATTGGGGTATGGTTATGTTAAAATTCAGTTTTGGTAGTTCTGCTGCCCTTGCTGAAGAAAAGACTTTGTTACAAGAAATCTTGACACAAGTTATTAAAGTTCATTTCATTTTTAAAAAATTTTATCATATCTTTTCAATTTCATCCTAACCATTTCCAAAACATGCTGTTGACATATCCCTTCTCCCCTCCTAACCCCTAATACCCTTTGATGTAAACTTTTTTCCCTTTCTACTGCCTTTTTTTGAAATAATATTGTTCGTAATCGTCCACCATCCTTTTCGGTAAGATTTTTACATTTGGGTTTATGTTCTAAGCCATGTTTGCCCTTAGTGCCCATATTTTTCCACTTTGCTAAGAAAGTAATGTTTAATGGCTATGGTGATTTGAGCCTTTTCAGTTTTCTTATTTTGGTGACTGACTTACATTGCTTAAACTTCTTTAGGAAATAGTCTATCAATATTTTCTTGTCATTTTTAGTAATCAATAGCTTGTTTACATACATCTATGTGGTATTGCCTTAGAATAAAAATGAAGCTATGGTATGTAACTAATAATTTGATATTGATTAATTTTTATTTTTATTTTTGCCCTATAGATAGTGATCTTACTATATACACACAGCTCATTTAGGAATGACTTTACATCAATCAGTAACTAATCATTTACTTTCAATTATAATACAATTAATTTTATTTTTCATGATTTTTTTTCTTTTTCTTTCCCCTTCATATCCATTTAATTGCCAAGGCTTGTTGATTCTACTTCTATATCATCCTTTAGATGTCTTCTCTCTTCTAAGAAGTCATACATCATCTTTTTTTAAGGTCCTTATCTCTTGCTTAAATTCTAATGACCTCTTAAGTGATCTCCCAGCCTCCTGTTTCCCTTTGCTTGCATATCCTGAACACTGCAATGAAATTGATCTTTAAAGTATGGATCTGACCCTATCACTTCCCTGCTCAAGAAGTTTTAGTGGTGGGGCAGCTACGTGGTACAGTAGATAGAGCAACAGCCCTGAAGTCAGGAGGACCTGAGTTCAAACTTGGTCTCAGACACTTAACACTTCCTAACTGTGTGACCCTGAGCAAGTCACTTAACCCCAATTGTCCCAGCAAAAAAGAAGAAAAAGCTTTAGTGGCTACCTATTGCATCTAGGACCAGACACAAACTCCTGTTTGGCCTTTAAAGCCCTCTACAAAATGTCTCCAGGTTACCATTCTACAATCTAGCCTAATTTCCATCATTTACCTTGACATGCATAGATTTAAGCCAAATTGGACTATTTCCTCTACATAACATTCCACTTTCTCTGTCTTTACTATGCCTTTGCACAGGTTGTCTCCTATGTAGAGAATACTCTTCTTTCTTCTTGGAATTCCTAGCTCCCTTCAAGACACAGCTCAAGTCCTTCTTCCTTTGCTAGGTAAAGTTATTAGAAATGCCCTCTATTCAAGCACCTACTTATTGAAATGATTTTATGTCTATTTTGTATTTTCTTGTATACTTGTTAATTACCTTGAAAGAACATAAGCTTCTTGAGGGTAGGAACTATTTGGTTTTATTTTTTTGTGTATCCTTCACAAGTAAGACAGTGAGTGAATACTTTCCCTACCTGTCTTGATTGTTAAAATTATTCAGTTGGCTCATCATGTTTCCAGTCAGTCTTAGACCAATCCAACTAGGCCATGTTTCATTTCACATCCCTGCTAGCCACCTTGCTATTCTTCTGTCCTTGCTCAAAAAGCACATAATCATAAAAATCATTGCCTTATAGATCAAGTCACTATTCCTGTGATTTCTCCAGATACTTTGTTCTCTTTTACCACTTTCAAATTTATGTTGTTCCTCCATTAGAATCTAAGCTATCTAAAAGCGAGGACTTTGTTGCTTTTGCATTTGTGTCATTGGCACTTAGAGAATTTGCCTTATACATATGAATTAGTACATGCTTATTCATTTGTTCATAATACCTTGTAAATAGATGTTTAATAAGTACTTATGGAATTGAATTGAATGAAGCACTCAGTAGGACTTTGCGAGAAATCACAAATACTTTTGGAATTAAGTTCTTATTAGTGCTCAACAATAGTATCTCTTAAAGCCAAACTTCACTGTCTCACAGACCATCTATCTGTCGCATTTTCTCTTAAAGAACCTTTTTTTGTGCTCACACAAAGTTTGTTTCTAGAATTAGCTTCTTTTTTGCTCTTGGTTTGTGGTTTTTTTTGTTTTTTTTTTTCCCCTTAGTTGCCTATTTCTGGTATTTTTTTCTCAGTGACATTTTTCTCTTTTTACTTCCCATCTAAACCACACTCATTCTTTTCTGACTCTCCAGATTCTCACACCTTTTCCTCCTCCCACTCAGGCAGATGCTGGAAAGAAGAAATTTAGTGTAAAAAAGTAGGCTGGCATTCTCAGCAATTCTGCCCTTTAGTATCAAGATGTTCCTTGCTATTCCTTGCTAAATCTGAGTGGGGCAGTACTATCATTATGAATTTAAAGTGATCTTTTTTCCCCTTGCAGTCACATTATTATACAAAGGGTTATTACACAAAAGTAAAAAGAAAATTAGACTAAATATTTCTGAATGGAAACAATCATCTTTAATGATCTAGCCCATCTCCCATTGTTATTCCAGATTTTCAGATTCCCCAGAGGTGTTTATCAAATTATACATGCATACTTTTGGAAAGGAAATGAGGGAAAAACTGAGTTGTACTAGAGGGGGTGAAAAGCAAAGCTGGGAAGATGGTTTGGGGTTTCCATTGATTGACTCATATTCATAACCTACAAGGAAAAATCATTTTGTTCAGCTGACCAGACCAAAGAAATTTACAGAATTTGAGAGTTGGAAGGGGCTTCAGTGGTTACATAGTCCAGCACATACACACGGAAAGAATTGACAATAAGTAATTCTTATAGCATCATTATTCTAATGAGGGTAGATAATATTTTATCTGTAAAAGACTGCAAAGCCTGAAAGGCTTTTACAGTTGAATTATAGTTATAGTTGGCTAATAGCTGACTTTAATGGCAGGCTGCCAATTTACCAGGTGAATTTTGCTTTGAATATAAAATAGAGTGTGATTCCTTGGGAAAGATGGCACTTGAATGTTTAACCTAACATGGATTGAAGCAGTACTCATCACTTGATTCAGGTGTGTTAAATAGGCCAAAGTTGCAAAGGTACCCCAGTTTATGAAAGGTTGATTTTTCATTTCTTCTATCTAAAGAACTAAAATTAGAAAAGCTTTATGTTTTCAAATAAAAACAGGGGTCTCACAGTGTTGGAGCCAAATAGATATGCTTCATGGTGAACAGTACTTAAACACTATTAATATGTTCTTGAGTGAAACTGTTGAAGTAAATAAAGATCTCATGGCAGCTAATTTGATTAATTTGTATTTATACTCTTGAAGGGAGCATTACATGAAATTAGCAGTACATTAGAAATCATTGTCACATAATTTTATATTTAAGGATAGCTTTAATATTAATATAAACCAAAAGAGCTTTAATGAAATTTATTGCTGAAAAGTGACTCAGGTCTACATGAAGGAGAATTGCTTTCTCTGAAGATTATTTAACATTGAGGATTTTTTTTCCCCCTGAGGCAATTGGGGTTAAATGACTTGCCTAGGGTCACATAGCTTGGAAGGGTTAAGTGTCTAAGGTCAAATTTGAACTCAGGTCCTCCTGACTTCAGGGCTAGTGCTCAGTGACATCCACTGGGCCACCTAGCTGCCCCAACATTGAGCATTCTTAAGGGAAGTTGTAGAAAGTTTTTTATTTTATGACAGTAATTTTTCTAGGATTACATAAGCTTAAGGCAAAGATGAAGAATTCATGTCTTTTTTAAGGTTTTATGTTTGTCAAGCTCCATGATATTTTAAGAAATGTAAATATTTTTTCTTGGTACTTTTGTACTAAAACATTCTCTTTTGTAAATCTGAGTATCCATCTATGGATTCCATTATGTTACTAGGATATACTCTAAGTAGTTTAAAGAAGAAAAGAAAGATCCAGTCTATCCTATATGTAAAAATAATTTTTAACATTTATTTTTTAAAATTACAAATTCTCTCCCTTTTCTCTTTTGAGAAGCAAGCAATATGATAAAGATTACTCATGTGCAACATGACCATATTGTTCATGTTGTGAAAGAAAATATAGACCAAAAAATAAAGCAACAATCTGAAGAAAAAATAAAGTGAAAATAGTATTCCTTCAGTCTGTATTCAGGCACCTTTAATTCTCTGGAATGGCTAGCATTTTTCATCATAAGTTGTCTTGCTTCATTGTATTGCTGAGAATTGCTAAGCCATTCATAGCTAATTATCTTACAGTTTTACTTTGCCTCATCATGAGGAATTTTTTCTAGGTTTTTCTGAGAGCATTCTGCTCATTTCTCCCTCCTTCCTTCCACTTAATAGTATTTTTTCCCCAATTACATACAAGGATAATTTTCAAAAGCCATTATTGTAATATTTTGAATTCCATATTTTTCTCCTTTTCTCACTTCCTTCCTCCACAAGACAGCAAACAATCTAATATATACTATATATGCACGTGTGTTAAATATATTTCCATATTAATCATGTTGTAAAAGAAAAATTGGAACAAAAGGGAAAACCATGCTAAACATTTCTTTTAGTACAATAGTATTTCATTAAAATTCTTATAGCACAATAGTATTCTATTATAATCATGTATCACAATTTGTTCATTATAATTGCATATCACAATCTGTTCTCCAATTGATGGGCATGCCCTCAATTTCTAATTCTTTACTACCAGGAAAGAGTTGCTACAAATATTTTTGTACATCTAGGTCCTTTTCCTTTTTTAAAAATCTCTTCTTGGAAACATATCTAGTAGTGGTATTGTTAGTTGACCATTTACCTTATGAATGTGTGCAGTTTTCAAAGATAATTAGGGAAGATAACAGTACAGAAAATTCACTACGTAATGCATTTCTATTATTAGTAGATTAGGTGCTTATATTTTCACATGATAACTACCTGGGAAGTTCTAGAGAATCAGGATAATTTTTTTATCCTTTTTTTAAAAAACCCTTTTGTCATAACAGACACTAAATAATATTTGTTGAATGAATGAACAACATATTATGTTCTAAGACGAAGCTAAACTGTGGGTCGCTACTCCATCTCATTAGTATGCAAATTTGTTTTTGTTTTTAATAAATGATGAAATTATATTTGCCAGATAATAATTTCAGAATAAATTTCCTTATGATTTATTACCAGCAAATGTTTGATTTGTATGCTTATTTTATATACTTAAACCCAGGATGGTATAAAAATTTTTCAGATGAAAAGAGATTGTGAATGGGGAAAAAGCTTAAGAAGCCTTGTTCTAAGAGACAGTGTTTACTAGGATAGGTACACCTCAGCACCTCTGTCCAGATAGATGCTTGTTTGTATGAAAAGGACTGACAAAATGGTTACTTGAAATAGTAGTGATCAATTTATCCCAATTAGTATTTAGGAGTGGTTATAAGTGATTAGGATCACATAGACTGGCCTGGAAGAGACCTCAATGCAATCTAGTCCATCCCCGCATTATACAAATTAAAAAATCAGAGGCTTAGGAATGTTGAAGTGACATGGGTTAAGTATCAAAAAATCAGATTTGAATCCAAGTCCTTTGGCTCCAGAGCTGTTGCTCATTGTAGTGTTCTCAGACTGAGCCAGCTTGCTTCTGTCTAGTATCCAAGTGTTTCTCTTCTAATGCCATTTCTGGCCTCTCCTTTCTTTGCTTTATTTATTGAAAAGAGGGACTTATTAGCCTAGTCTAGTTGCATCAATACAAAGGCAGGACTCTGAGACTGAAGGAAAGTAATGCTTAGAAATTTCTCGCCTGAATAGCCAATATTTATCTCTGGAATTCATGTTATTGGCAACCTTAAAGAGAATCATAAATTAAAATGATGAAATTTCTAACAGATGATTTGTCTAATGAAAATAACAGAAAATCCTAGGAATTCCTTCTTAAAAATGTTTAAGGCTTAACAATGAATTTATCTAGCTTGTTTTCATTTTTTATATAATTTTAAATTCTAGATATATACTATGTTTTTATGGCAAACTGTATTGATGATGTCCTTTCATAGAGGGGAAAAAAGTAGAGATTGATACAAAGATTAAATCTGTCCATATTGAATTTCTTCTAAAGGCGCAAAATATGATAGTTTCTGCTTCTATTAAAAAAAAAGAATTGTTACAACCCTAGACAAGGGAAATTTGAGCAATCTTTTTCCTGTATAGGGGTTTCAGTATCTCTGTGAATCATTTCCTCAGACTCAGAGGACAGTAACATTTCAGAGAGATAGAAGAGCAAGGGAAATTCTCTTAGGCTGCAGTAATTACTTGTATGCATGTCTTTCCCATGTATGAAATTAGAAATTCAAGGTCTGACTTTTTCTTTTTTAAATCTCCAGTGCATAGTCCTCATCAAGTAGATCACAGACATTCTTCTCTGACATTCTGCCCAGCTCATACATAGATTTCCATGAGTCTGCTATAGGGTATCCAAAGAATATGCATTATTTTCTTTTGATATCCTCTGGATAACATGTAGCATTTATCTCTTATTTTGTCCTTATGACCAACCCATCTATTTTTTCAACCATACATTATTTGAATAACATTTTTTTGTTTAAGTTCACACTCACTTGTGCTTCTCGATTACTTTTTGGGTGACATTTATTTTATTTTATTTTTTAGTTATTCAGAAATTAGTGTTCCATGTTGGGACTTGGGCAGGTGGACCAGAAGCCCCTTAAATATAAGGACTATTTTATTTTGCCATTTTACACCCAGCACAAAGTATCTGGTATACAGCAGGCCCTTAATAAATGTTGACTGATTTATATAACAATATTTATAGAATATTAGTATTGAAAAGGCTGACATAATAGGCATGTAGCAAATATTTTACAAACTGACTTGAATCAATGGGAATGGAAAGGAAAGAGTAGTGAAAGATAAAATGAAGGAACAGAGAATTTATTTACTAGGTGCAAAGTACGAGAGGAAAGAAGTTTAAGACAGTTTAGCTTTTTAAATGAGTATAAACCATAAGGGAACAGATTTCAACTCACTGTTGAGAATTTCCCAATAATTAGAGGTAACAAAAAATGGAAAGGATTTCTTTATTTAGTAGTAAATACCGTATCACTGGAAAAGTATAAGCAAAAGCTGTGATGAAAATTTGTCAACAATGCTGAATTTCCACATAACATTCATTTTTATTTCTTCAGATTATTGCCACCAGGCTAGCAGTTACCTGTAAGGGGAAGCCTCTTGTATCATAAGCCCTATCATACTGTTTCTTCATTAGCTTAAAATCTTTTGTTGGATTTAGGTGCTTATTTGATAGGCCAGGAAGAGACTGCTGAATTTGAACAGAAAACCAAAAATGTCTGTTTCAAATTTTGATACTCCATTATGTTATAGGACCCCAGCTTGTCAGATTTGTTGCCTTGTTGTTCTTGAATATTTATCAGTTTGATCTTCCTTCCCTTTAGTTTATGAATATCAGAGAACACACCTTTAAAATGAGTGCTTTTCTTTGATAAAATCCAACACCCATTCCTATTAAAAACACTGGAGAGTATAGGAATAAATGGGCTTTTCCTTAAAATGATTAGTAGTATCTACTTAAAACCTTCAGCAAGTATCATATGTAATGGAGTCAAACTAGAACCATTCCCAATAAGATCAGGAGTGAAACAAGGCTGCCCACTGTCACCATTATTAATATTGTCTTAGAAATGTTAGCTTTGGCAGTAAGAGAAGAAAAAGAGATTAAAGGAATTAGAGTAGGTAATGAGGAAACCAAATTATCACTCTTTGCAGATGACATGATGATATACGTAGAGAACCCTAAAGACTCAACTAAAAAACTACTAGAAACAATTCACAACTTTAGCAAAGTTGCAGGATACAAAATAAATCCACATAAATCATCAGCATTTTTATATATTACCAATAAAGTTCAGCAGCAAGAGATACAAAAAGAAATTCCATTCAAAATACCTGTTGATAGTATAAAATATTTGGGAATTTATCTGCCAAGAGATAGTCAGGAACTATATGAACTAAACTACAAAACACTTTCCACACAAATCAAATCAGACCTAGTCAGTTTGAAAAACTTAAAATGCTCATGGGTAGGACGAGCGAATATAATAAAAATGACAATACTACCCAAACTAATTTACTTATTTAGTGCCATACCAATCAAACTCCCAAGAAATTATCTTACAGATCTAGAAAAAATAGTAGCAAAGTTCATCTGGAAAAACAAAAGGTCAAGAATTTCAAGGGGATTAATGAAAAAAAAAGGCTGACGATGGTGGACTTGCTGTACCAGATCTAAAACTATATTATAAAGCAGCGGTCATCAAAACCATTTGGTACTGGCTAAGAAATAGAGTAGTCGATCAGTGGAATAGGATAGAATCACAAGACAAACTAGGCAATAACTATAGCAATTTGGTTTTTGATAAACCCAAAGACCCCAGCTTTTGGGATAAGTATTCACTATTTGACAAAAACTGCTGGGAAAACTGGAAACTAGTGTGGAAGAAATTAGGGCTTGACCCACATCTAACACCACATACCAAGATAAGATCTGAATGGGTTCATGATCTGGATATAAAGAGTGATACTATAAGTAAATTAGAGGAATGTAATATAGTTTACCTCTCAGACCTATGGAGATGGAATAAATTTATGTCCAAAGAAGAACTGGAACTCTTACTTGAAAACCAGATAGATAACTCTGACTATATTAAGTTAAAAAGTTTTTGTACAAACAAAATCAATGCAGACAAGATTAGGAGGGAAGTAATAAATTGGGAAATCATCTTTACATTCAAGGGTTCTGATAAAGGTCTCATCTCTAAAATATATAGAGAATTGTCTCTTATTTATCAAAATTCAAGCCATTCTCCAATCAATAAATGGTCAAAGGATATGAACAGACAATTTTCAGAGGATGAAATTAAAACTATTTATAGTCATATGAAAAGGTGCTCCAAATCACTGTTGATCAGAGAAATGCAAATCAAGACAACCCTGAGGTACCACTTCACACCTGTCAGATTGGCTAAAATGACAGGAAAAGTTAATGATGAATGTTGGAGGGGTTGTGGGAGGGCTGGGACACTGATGCATTGTTGGTGGAGCTGTGAACGGATACAGCCATTCTGGAGAACAATTTGGAGCTATGCTCAAAAAGTTATCAAACTGTGCATACCCTTTGACCCAGCAGCATTTCTATTGGGCTTATATCCCAAAGAAATCATAAAAAAAGGAAGGGGCCCCACATGTGCAAGAATGTTTGTGGCAGCCCTTTTTGTAGTGGCTAGAAAATGGAAATCGAATAGATGCCCTTCAATTGGAGAATGGCTGAATAAATTATGGTATATGAATATTATGGAATATTATTGTTCTGTAAGAAATGACCAGCAAGATGATTTCAGAGAGGCCTGGAGAGACTTGCATGAACTGATGCTGAGTGAAATGAGCAAAACCAGGAGATCATTATACACGGCAACAACAGTACTATATGAGGATTAATTCTGATGGACATGGCTCTCTTCAACAATGAAATGTTTCAAACCACCTCCAATTGTTCACTGAAGATAGCCATATACACCCAGAGAGAGGGATGCGAAATGTGGACCACAACATAACATTCTCATACTCCTTGATTGATGTTTGCTTACATTATGTTTCCTTTATCTGATATATCGTTTGTGTAGATAAGATTTTTCTTGCACAACAATGATAAGTTTGGAAATATGTATACATATATTCGATTTGCCAATATTTTAACATAACTAACATGTAGTGGATATCCTGCCATCTAGGAGAGGGGTGGGGAGTTGGGGGGAAAAATTTTAACGGAAAGCTATGTAAGGGTTATTGTTGAAGAATTACCCACACATATGTTATGCAAATAAAATAAAATTTAAAAAAAATAAAATAAAATGAGTGCTTTTCCCACTTGATATATTTAACCCCCAATATAATAAGAAACTCATTTTAGCTTAATGTTTTTCATCTGTTTTGAGTAAATGAACAGATCTTTATCTTGGGAAATGGTTGAATTATGATAGTGATTATAGCCTGGAAAATGAATGATTGAAATCCACATTATTACTAAAATAGTTGGATAAGAAATATCTTGCCTTAATGAAGTTAGCCTACCTGTATTAGACCTAAAATCATATTATAAAGCAGTGGTCATCAAAACTATTTGGTACTGGCTAAGAAATAGAGTAGTAGGGGCAACCAGGTGGCAGTGGATAGAGCACCAGCCTTGAAGTCAGGAGGACCTAAGTTCAAATCTGGGCTCAGACACTTAACATTCATTCCCTAGCTGTGTGACCCTGGACAAGTCACTTGGCCTCAATTGCCTCAGGAAAAAGCAAAAAAATAAAAAAATAATAGAGTAGTGAATCAGTGGAAAGGTTAGGTTTACAAGAAATAATCATCAATGACTATAGCAACCTAGTGTTTGATAAATCCAAAGACTACAGCTTCTGGGATAAGAACTCACTATTTGACAAAAATTGCTGGGAAAATTGGAAATTAGTATGGCAGAAAGTAGGCATTGATCAATACTTGATACCTTCCCTGCACCAAGATAAGGTTGAAGTGGGTTATGATTTAGACATAAAGAATGATACTATAAGCAAAACAGAAGAAGAAGGGATAGTTTACCTCTCAGATCTGTGGAGAAGGAAGAAATTTATGGCCAAAGAACTAGAGGACATTATGAAATGCAAATTGGATAATTTTAATTATATTAAATTAAAAAGTTTTTGTGCAAACAGACTAATGCATCCAAAATAAGAAGAGAAGAAAAAAATTGGATAAAAATTTTACAACCATGTTTTCTGATAGTAGCTATATTTATAGAGGTAATTGACCCAAATTTATAAAATGCAAACCATTCTGCAATTAATAAATGGTCAAAGATTATAAACAGACAATTTTCAGATGAAATTAAAGCCATTTCTAGTCACATGAAAAAATATTCCAAATTACTCTTGATTAGAGAAATTCAAATTAAGACAACTGTGAGGTACCACTTCACACCTCTCAGATTAGCTAAGATGATAGGAAAAGATAATAATAAATGTTGGAGGGCATGTGGGAAAACTGGGACAGTAATACATTGTGATAGAATTGTGAACTGATCCAACCATTCTGGAGAGTAATTTGGAGCTGTGCTCAAAGGGCTATCAAACTATGTGTTTCCTTTGATCCAGCAGTGTCTGTATTGTATTTGTATATTACTTAGCTCCCTTTGTGATCTTTAAAGACAGTGAAATTCTTAAAGGAGTTTTTTCTTTTCTTTCTGTTAAAATGTGACTATTTCATCGTCCTTTAGACACGTACAGTTCCTTAAAATATATTTACCTTTCTGGGTTTCTTTTGGCTTCTATGTTTTTCTTTTAGACTTTAGTTTCTGTTTGGGTCTTTGTATCAAGAACTGGGTTGTTAAACCTTTTATCTTTTGCCTTTTGGAACTTGGTATTACAAATTTTCTCTTCGTTATAGTTGTTGGCACCATAGTTTTATGTGATTCTGATCGATTTCTTAGTACATTACATTTTTCTTGCTTAGGATATTTTTTCTTTGACTTGGAATATCTAGGTTTTGCCTATGACATTGCCTACTGATGAATGGTAAATTTTTTCTGCTTTTACTTTGCCCTGTGATTCAAAAAATAAATATTTAAAAAAAAATTTAAACTTTTTGTTTTTTGAAATATGATCTCTCGGAATTTTATTTGGTTAATGATTTTGTCCACTCTTAGAATCCTGCATTTTATAAATGAGAAAAATAAGACTTAGTGTGAGGTTGACTAACCCATATATAGGTGGTAGCATTGTTCAATTAAAAAATTTTTTGAGAAAGATTTAACTTCTTAATAATTCTTGTTATACTTTCTATTTCTCTAGGTGGTATAAGTTAAAATGAATAAATTACGGCAAAGTTTTAGGAGGAAGAAAGATGTCTACGTTCCTGAGGCCAGTCGTCCTCATCAGTGGCAAACAGATGAAGAGGGTGTCCGTACTGGAAAGTGTAGTTTTCCAGTTAAGGTAAGAATCAGTGTTATGGAAGAGCCGATTTTGTTGTCAAAATTAGCTGGTAAACTTTACTTATATGTGACAGGCAAATGAAATTTTAAAAAGGCTAAAATCAGGTACTTTAACTGAGACAATAGTGAGATATGCAGGTCGGGTATCTATCCTTAGTACAATATTCACAGGTGAACCTCAGAAAAAGAGGAGTCTTCAGTTTGCCTAAGAAGGAGCAAACTAGCTTAGATTTGAAATGAAGATCAAACTTCTGCTAATTAATAGTGGGATTAAGCTTTGCAAGAAACCCCTGCTTTTCTTACCTGTGTGAGATGGGGAAATTAGTCTTTTAAAAAAAATTAAAGTTTGTTTTAGTTCTGACATTCTATGAATTTGTTATAGGATACTTCCTAGTACACAGAAAAGTGATAGGGTTTTAGAAAGAAGAATTAAAGCAAAGGATTTTTTTTTTTTTTTACTAACCCTGTAGTTTGTTCTAAATGTATTCACAAACTTTGTTTTGTTTTTAAATTTTTATCATAAAGTAGCAATAATTTAGGAATTTGTTCTTCAGATGTCCCCTGTGCTAGTCACTTTGTAATGAAAGTAAATATAGTTTTTAGCTTCAAAGCCTTGAATTATGTTCTTGATCAAACAAATTAAACTTGCTCAGTTACCATTGATTTAGTTTAGAAATTTTTGTTGGGGACAGCTAGATGGCACAGTAGATAGAATACCAGCCCTGAAGTTAGGAGGACCTGAGTTCAAGTCGGGCCTCAGATACTTAATACTTCCTAGCTGTGTGACCCTGGGCAAGTCACTTAACCCTAATTGCCTAAGCAAAAAAAAAAAAATTGTTAAACTTGCTTATATCAACTAATTATCCTTCATTTAAGTCATATCAAGTATCTTTAAGAAAGATTCATTATTTTACATTAAACTGAGGAGTTAAATCTTTTATATTGATTTATATACATTCTAGCAAGTTATATGACATTGTGAATATTTTTTTTTCCATTTTCTTGTTACTCTCTCTTAAACCCAAATGAAACTCAGAATAAGGTTTCAGAAATTTTAAAAAAAATCTTATGCATTTGAAAAATATTATTTATTGGTTAGGCAATCCATCAGTAGTTATATCTTGAGTAGGTGCTGTAGTTAACTAATGAAAAGAAAGAATTCGACTATGCAAAATCTTTTTTTTTTAATAGCAATATTCCCCCTGGTAATCCTGTAGGACAAGAATCATGAACAAGAAGGATCATGTACAGAGAATGAGGTAAAACAGGTAGATAATCCATGTATTTTATACAAATTTATGCAGAACATAAAAATGATCAGAGAAAAGTGTCCTGCATCATAGGTGAAGCTTTTATGGAAAGACATGGCTGGAAATCACACTAGATGAAAAAAAATGCAACTATACTGTGATCTCCTGTGATAATAAGATCATGGATCCTTATATTAAATATTAAAATATACCTCTAAAATGAAAAACTTATTTTTTTCCATTCATTTGTCATAGATTTAGTTGATCTAAACTTAATTTGTAAAGAATTTTTTAGCAGAAAAATTTATGGGATATTAATATTCTAATTGAAATCCATAGCAATAGCTGGGAATAAGAAATCCACAGCCTGTTTTTTGAGAATTAATCACCTAATGTGATACTGGTCCATTAAAAATATTTGGTTTTTTGATTTAAAAAGTGAAATGTTTAAAAGTTTTAAAAATATGAAGTTAGAATTTATATATTTACAGATAGTGAATGTATTGCACAGCATTCTAAAGACGAATAGTTCTAACGGTCTGTTTAGAAATATGTGATTTGTAGTTGTTTAATATGAGACAGAATATAATGCATGTTTTTTTCTATAATTCTCACATGCAGAGAAAACTGAATCAGAGAAGCGGGGCTTCACAAAGAGGAAATGAATGTTATAAACTGCAGATAGCTTATCTGTCTAGAATGGGTTAGAAGCTCTTAGTTTAATTGTCTTCTTGAATCCTTCCCCATTGTTTCTATCAAAAACAGTTCTGAACCTGAAATAATTTTTTAATAGGTTTGAAATAGATTTATTCTGAACATACCTGGATCTGTGGTTGCTTGCTTTTTATCACTCCTAGAGTGAGCCTTTAATTAAAGTGTGTTTGGTGAATGAGGTACTTATTATAAATTAAAATTAGTTTGCTGGGGAAGCAGATCTGACTTAGGGTGAGATGGGAAGACTGATTTGCAGTTGTCCCAGGAAGTCCTACTTAGCTTTCATTACAATTGAAGTTAAAGTGTACCTTCATGAGGCAGAGGGTGTGGTGAGTCTGAAGGTTTATGAAATGGGTGTCATTTCAGGTTTAACATTTCAGTGGGTTTGAACCATTAAAATTTCTCCTGAACAGATATTGCTGTGTATCTGGGCTAGACCTATTCTATCTTCTAAAGACTGAGAGACAAAATTATATCTGTATTTAAGCATTTGCTTGAATGTATTTAACTTTATTATAAAACTATTTTTAATCTTTGTTTTTAAACAACTTGGAAACAGTACATAATAAAGTTGTCAGCTTCAAAAAAATCTGGAAGTCTTATTTTGCATTACAATTTGAAACATTGTGGGTTAGTAATTATATGTACCAATTAAACCGCTGGGTAAGTCACTTCTGGGCTACAGAAGTATCCCTTGTGATATTTGGCACAGATTACAAGTGAATTTCCATCTAATTTAATCTCTTACTATTGTATGTTGACATTCTAGTGATTAAATGTGCAAAAGACTGATTATTCTAGTATAGCAAATAACATAGTAAATAGGTTAAGTTTTTGGGTGTGTTCACAGTTTTAACTTACATCTTCTTACTATTCTACAGATTAGCATCACAGTGGCAACCCTTATTTCCAGAGATAATGAATTGTTATAACTGAAGTAATATTTGCCCTAGGATTTATATTTGAATTATCAATTCAGTTATACTAAGATTCTGTCTGTATTTGACTACCCATGTTAATTAGATACTAAATTTTGCTGACTATTAAGATACTAGGAACAATGTAAAGCCATTGAATTGTGATCCAGTAAAGGTGTTTGATCATCTGGTTGTATGTAATAATATAGATTAAAATGAATACCATTCAATCAATTGTGGAAGTCAGATGTGTCTTCAGATTTTGTGAAAATTGAGTTAGAGGTTAAGTGAAATGTAGTCTAACATAAATATTAGTTATGTTTATAAATTGGTTATTTTATTTTATTTTATTTTAGCACTATTAAATAAAGTGGTAATTATCTTACTGTTTTGGTTCAGAACTATAGAAATCCTCCTACCTAATGCTCAATAGTTGCCAAGAAGCATTCCAGCATGATCAAATAGGGTTAACTAGATGGAAAGTTGAATGTATGAGCAGTAAAAGTACATATTTGTTCGGACCATATTTATTTAGGCTAAATCTTATCCTTTTGAGTGACCTGCCAGATGGCATTTGGGGATCAGATCTTCCAAGATTAAAAATGCCATTTTATGTGTTAAACAAAATAGTCAAAAGCATTCAAAACAGAGCTCACACTAACAAATAAGCTACCCCATGCTGGTAACGATTTATTCGGTGGTCTAACACATGTGTTCAGCATCCTTTGGGGCAAAATGTTGGGAATAGATATTGTTTTACTTGAGTTTTCTTCTGAAAACTTCTAGTATGCATACTATATTTTCTTATCTACATAGCATTTTTTGATAATAGTGATCTATATGTTCATTGAGTACATACTTAAAATATGAGAAAGGAACAGACAGGTTTTCACAGGCTCTTTCATTACTGTTCTTTTTAGTGCTACACTGAAATACTGCAGTTATTAGCTGTATGTACTTAGAATCAGGAAACATGGGTTTGAATCCCACTTCAGACATTTGGTGGTTGTGTAATTGTGGAGAAGTCACTTAACTTCTCAGAGGCTGTTGTGAAGAAAATGCAACACAAACAGTAAGGTATTATTATAAATAAAAAATTATTATAGTCACAACTGAGAAGAATAGGGAATAGAAAATTGTAATTTACTTACTGTTTGGAAGTTGACTAGAGGAAGAACAAAATAAAGCCTGGAAGGCATTCTTTTATTATTATTATTATTTGGTTTTTTTAACATAATAATGTATTTATTTGTTTTGTTATTTTTTTTTAACATTTTTTTCTTTATTAAAGCTTTTTATTAGCAAAACATATGTTTATGGGTAATTCTTCAACATTGACCCTTACAAAGCTTTCTGTTACAAATTTTTCCTCCCTAGTTCCCTCCCCTCCCCTAGATGGCAGGAAATCCACTACATGTTAATTATGTTAAAATACTTGACAAATAAAATATATGTATGCATAAACTTATCTTGTTGTACAAGAAAAATCATATCTACAAGAAAAAAAATCTGAGAAAGGAAACACAATGCAAGCAAACATCAATAGAGAGCATGAAAATGTTATGTTGTGATCCACATTTCATATCCCTCTCTCTGGGTGTATATGGCTTTCTTCACTGAACAATTGGAACTGGTTTGAAACATTTCATTGTTGAAGAGAGCCATGTCCATCAGAATTGATCATCATATAGTCTTGTTGTTGCCGTGTATAATAATCTGGTTCTGCTCATTTCACTCAGTATCAGTTCATGTAAGTCTCTCCAGGCCTCTCTGAAATCATCCTGCTGGTCGTTTCTTATAGAACAATAATATTCCATAACATTCATATACCATAATTTATTCAGCCATTCTCCAATTGATGGGCTTCCATTCAGTTTCCAGTTTATAGGCGCTACAAAAAGGGCTGCCACAAACATTTTTGCACGTGTGGCCCTTTCCTTGAAGGCATTCTTCTTTGAAGACAGAGCCTCATGACAATGTGATTGTGAAGATAACTTCATTATTCCACTAACTTAAGCAAGTGGAACATGAAGCATTAAGCATATTAAATATAGACATATATATTTGGCCAAAATGACTAATAACTTCATGAAAAATGTCTTGCATATAAAGTCCAAAGAAAAGAAATAGTTTTTATTGATAGTAAAGTTTAAAAATTTCTGTTGATGGCCAACATACAACAATAGGTTCATTTGATTAGTCAAAATTCAGAAAGCAATTATTGTAAGGAATTGTAATGATTATCCAGTTGAAACTAATTCACATGAAGAAACTGAGCTGGTGAATTCATTTGCCCAAAGTGACTTAGTAATTAGTAACAGAGCTGGGAGTATAATTTAGGTTTCAACTTGTTCAGCACTTTTTCTTTGTATCTTATTGTCTCATCATTTTCCCCTCATGCTTGGAAGTGAGGTTGGGGTGAAGGATGTCAGGGGAAGAAAATGTGTATGTCTCTAGGGAATAGAAACTTTGAATATATTTCATTAGTGTAGGGAATATGAAAGTTTGAGTCTAAAATATAATGAATGACTTCCCCCTCTCCCATCCGCC
>JAJPUD010004908.1:16744-143576 GCA_023553655.1 Myrmecobius fasciatus | reverse complement strand
GTAGTCTAGCTTTTGTATTGATAGATAAGAGTATAATCTTGTTTTAGCGAAAAGTTGGAGACCTTAGTTGAGAGTTTTGGTTATAATATTAAGTATAATTTATTTTCTGTTTTTATTGAAATAGGACGCTCTTGCCATTTTCTGTTGAGCAGAAGCTAAGTCACATTTGTATTTTACATAAACCAATTATTAATGTTTAGAGCTAGAAAAAGGACTTTAGGGATCATCTAAGCCAGTAGATACCCCACCTTTACCTCCCACCCCCACCTTATTTGGAGATGCTTAAGGTTCTGCCATGGTATTAGATCTGTGTAACGGGAACCTAGGCTTTCTGATTGTTCTTTGTGCATTGTCCCAGTGCATTGTCCTTTGTATTGGTAAATAGATGATTTTAACATCAATATAGATAGGAACTCCTTCAGACTTCCTCCTTTGTGCTTCATCTGTGGGAGTAATTGCTGCTTATGTGTAAATAATATTGTGAAGAACTTGTTAAGGTCTAATAAATCACTTGGTGACTATTGTGAAAGTGAATATGCAGAAGGAGGCAACAAATAGGTTGGAAAATAAGGTTTGGAATTAGGAAATGAAAGAGATCAAAGGATTGTAAAATTCTCAGAAATTTTTATATCATTAGTATTCAAGAAAAGTCAGAAAATTGTTGGCATCTAAAAGAGGAACTGACTTATTTATTATTTAATGGTTCATTCATGAATCAGCACTATGTGTCCAGACAGACCATCAACTAGTTATACCAAAGGTCAAAATCAACATTAGATTAGGAGACAAGACAGCAATGACAAGTAAGACACAATGTAATTAGAGTTGCGCCAACTCAATTTATTCAAATGTACTAATGATGGCTGAAAAATGAGAAACAAATAAAGAAAAAGATGTTGCTTCTAGTTATCATAATTTATCTAGTTTATTCAATTTAAAATAAGTTTGGATAAAGTAGTCATCACAATAAGAAAAACAGATCAGGAACCACCTTAGCCAACAAATAATCTTTTCCAAGCTGAGTGACATGGCAGCCCGGGATAATTTAAAATATAAACTTACTTGCAGTATAATTCAGGAAGGATGAGGGAAGCATTATTTTCTTTAAAAAAAATCAAACAAACAATGAATGGTAATAGGAAAAATAAATCTGCAAAAAAGCTGGCCATGAAATCTTAACTAAGTCAATCTCCTTTGCTTGAACATGTCATCCTTCTGCTAAATTTGGGTATCCACTAATATACCAAGCCCCATCTTCAAAAGTGTTGCCTATCCTATTACATCTTTGTTCACTTCTTACCTCATGATGTTATTGGCTTCTCTCCAAAGCCTTGTCTTCCCTATCATGCATCAGTTCTGCAATTAATCCCTCCCAATGATGACATCTTCACATTGTTATCATGCTCCCATAGTCTGTCTTCTCTATGCTTTGGGATTGAGCTCCAACCTAACTTTTCCCTTCTACCTAGAAGGGAAGTTTGAGTTGCCATCTCAGTCAAATTTTTTCTGGCTTTCTAAGAAACTCTTCTATCAGAGACCTGCAAGAAAGCAACTTTTTATCTTCTGACCAGCTTTTAACTTACTACACCAATGTGTTGTATTACAACATAAAATTGTGTTGCCAATGTGGGCATGCATCATGTTTTTCCTCTTGTCTCTTTGCACAAATCAGAAGAAGTGTCGGGACCTAAATAAAGAGAAGATTCTAAGCCTATTATATCACTCCTTAAACAATCCTGATCTTTTTGGTTAGCTTTCAATTTGTCTATTCCTATCTATTCTTATCATCTCTATGAACAACTACTTTTATTTTATTTTCTAAAAAAATTATTTATTTATTTATTTTTTGCTTTTTGCTGAGGCAATTGAGGTTAAGTGACTTGCCCAGGGTTACACAGCTAGGGAATGTTAAGTGTCTGATACCAGATTTGAACTCAGGTCCTCCTGACTTCAGGGCTGGTGCTCTATCCACTGAGCTACCTAGCTGCCCCTGAACAACTACTTTTAAATAATCTTTGCAGAAACAACCTTCCTGTGACTCCTTAATCAAACTATTCAGCATGAGATATGTCTTCCCTTCCTCCCTCTTTTGTATGGCTTGCCTCTTCTGCTCTGAGGATAAAGATCAAGCCAGTCAAATGGAACCAGCAAGCAAGAAGAGGGAATTTGATTTTCCCTTCCCCCCAATTCCCTTTGTAGGAACTCTTAGTGCTGACTTGATGGAAAGGACATCTATTGCAAGTAAGCTATCATCTTCTCTTTGAGTAAAATATTTTGAAGCACAGAAAATGACACCATCTTAGAGATATGAAGGGTATGAATTTAGAGCAGAAAGGAACCTAGATTTCTAATAATACAGCTTAAAAAAAACAAAATTAAGTCTGTATGATATAGTTCTCGAAGTTCTATTTAATCAAGGAATGATCATAGTCTTGGTCTGCAAAGTACAGAAGATTTCTGTTTTGTTTGAATGGGAATAAGGATAAGATTAGAAAATTAGACTAGAGATGTCAGTAACGAGGAAGTATCTACCAATATAAGTTGATAGAGGTTTGATGATTCCCTGCAGATAAACTCTCACCATCTGCCCTACAAGTGGGGATTCTATGCAATGCACCTGAGAAACTTTATGTCCTTGCCACATCAGTGGGACATTGCAGCTGACATCCTGGAGGAGAATTTATCAGAATGGGTTATCTAGCACTGTTCTCATCACTTCAGTTTCAGGAACCTTAAAAGTAATCAGAGAACTCCACCTTAGTCCTCTTAACATGAGAGAAAATTATTTTTTTTTAAGATAATGTTTTGCTTTATTTCTTTATTAAAGCTTTTTATTTGCAAAACATATGCGTGGGTAATTTTTCATCATTGACCCTTGCAAAGCTTTCTGCTACAAATTTTTCCCTCCTTCCTCCCATCCCCTTCCCTAGATGGCAGGAAGTCTAATACATGTTAATTATGTTAAAATACTTGACAAATCGAATATGTGTATGTATATTTATACAGTTATCTTGCTGTACATGAAAAATCGGATGTACAAGAAAAAAAATCTGAGAAGGGAAACATAATGCAAGCAAACATCAATAGAGAGCGTGAAAATGCTATGTAATAGTCCACCCTCAGATCCCATAGGCCTCTCCCTGGATGTATGTGGCTTTCTTTATCACTGAACAACTGGAACTGATTTGAAACATCTCATTGTTGAAGAGAACTTTCAGAATTGATCATCATATAGTCTTGTTGTTGTGTACAATGATCTCCTGGTTCTGCTTTCACTTAACATCAGTTCATGCAAGTCGCTCCAGGTCTCTCTGAAATCATCCTGCTGGTCATTTCTTACAGAACAATAATATTCTATAACATTCATATACCATAGCTTATTCAACCATTCTCCAAATGATGGGCATATATTCATTTTCCAGTTTCTAGCCACTACAAAAAGGGCTGCCACAAACCATGAGAGAAAATTCTAAGAAATATTGAGGTTCCCATCACAAGGCCCTTACACTGAGATACTTTCTCACCCCTCGTCACAATAGTTTACTCCATGTGGAGTCAGGAAATCCTGATAGCATCTCTCTCCCTCCCCCCATCATCTCTATCCTCTTTTTCCCTTTTCTTCTCTCTGTCTCTCTCAATGCAGAGATTCCCACTGAAGGTTTCTGATGTGAACTCTGAAATCTTTCCTGAAGGAATGAATAGTAGGATAAACCCATCAGGAAGATCTGAGTTGAGATCTGGCCCCAGACAATTTCTAGCTATTTAATCCTGGGCAAATCCCGTGGCCTCTGTCTGCCTCTGTTTGCCTTTGTTTCTTCCTATATAATGAGGATGATAATAATATTTACCTCACGGGATTATTATGTGGATAAAATGAGATATTTGTGATGTGTTTTGCAAAACTTGCTATATAAATACTATTAATAGTAATTTATTATTATGTATGATTGGGCATACTACTCATGTTTTCATGAGAGTGGCAAGATGAAATCACAGCAGTTTTTAGATCATGTTTCCTGAATGATACAGAACAATTATGAAGTTTTCTTGAAACTGATGGTGGTTGGATTATGGGGAGTGAGGAAGGTATGTTGGTGTTGCACATATAAAGTTAAAATCTATCCTTTATAGCCAGATTATCAATCCCAAAAGATGCTACCTTCTTGACTTCACTACACATAGGGTATCTGAGGATGCTCTGCCCAAAGGAATATAAATTTTGATCCCTGAAACTTTGCAAGATATTTTGAGGTTTACAGGCTTTAGACCATGGACTAACATCATATCTTAAATGCAGATCACTCTGGCTCTCCTTGATAAACAGTAGGATCCAGACCAAGTCATACTTGGTCATTATTTGGGCCCTGATTGACTCAAAGTGAATGTAAATGGCAATCTGTTTTGGCCAGAAACTCGTGTGTGTGTGTGTGTGTGTGTGTGTGTGTGTGTGTGTATGTGTGTGTGTGTGTGTGTGTGTCCATTTAAATAAAAGAGATCATTCTCTGCCTCATTTCTTCCCTATTCTTAATCACTGAATGGGCATTACCTCAGAAATTGAGACTTGTTGAAGACCTTATTAGATCTGGCCACTGGATCTAGATGACTCTGGGGAAGAAAGTAAGGCTGGTGACTTTGCACAGTCCTCCCTTACTTCAGTCCAGTTTATTTGCATGTTATGGCATCACTTCATTGAGGTTATAGTCCTCTTGGAAAATGATGCTTACTTTTTCTTTGGTGTGGCACTTTTGTTCCTTGAAGTGATCATAAAGATTTCCAGATAGAGGAATAGGGCTTAAGGCTTCATTAGCCTTACCCCCTCCCTTTCTTTTAAGCTCAGAAGATCCAGTTTAACAAATTACGCTTTTTAAAGAACATTTGGGATCAAGTTTCCATGTCAGTTGTGGGTAAGTGGCAGCAGTTCTCCACTGTTGATCAGTGTTAGTCCAAATCATTTTATTTTGCTGCACGATGACCATTTGTATGTAATACTTAGGGAGAAAAAGTATTGGTGCAGATTTATCTCCTTGTTTGGTATTGTGCTGTGTATGGAAAGGCGCAGCTACCGATATTTCTGATAGTTATCAGTCACTAGTGTGCTTAAATCTCCATCACAGAAGTTTTTATTGTACAGATACCTGTTTGATGTGATGTGGCGTTCTAGTAGCCAGGAAGGAGATAAGAAATAATGGGGTTGGAAACTTGGTGACAGTTGTTAACAGATAATTGTTTCCTGTAGAAACAACACAAGTATAAAAGGTGTCTGGTGTGAATGTGAATATTGAAAAAGATGTCAGACATTACTTATCTGGGAACCATTTAAAGAATGTGACACCACTGATTGTAGTTGACTATGAATATATGCAAGAGACAGGTGTGCATATCCTAAATTATCTAATGTCTTACATAGGTGTGAGTCTCTCCAGGAGGGAAAATCTAAAAGTGTGGATGGTGCAGAGCAATTTGTAAAAATAGTTTTAGCTACCACATTTTAAAAGTTCATATTTATTGCAAATACTTCAAAATCTTAGGAAGGATTCTTCATGCTTCAAAGTCTCAAATATCTGTTTTCTTGGGTCTCAAATTTTTTTGTAGGTGAAGCAGAGTAAGTTATTCTGGATTGCAGAATTTTCAGGAAGAAATATTTCCCTTACTTTCTTGAATGTGAACTGGGTTCAGGATAGCAATAGGACATAAAGTACAGAATTTAAAATATTAGGGACTTGCTTTAATTGTTCCCTGTGAATGGCTGTGCTGGTGGACTAGAATGGTAAGATAACAAAAGTAATGTGTTATATGTAGAGCACTGGGCCTGGAATCGGGAAGATCTGAGTTTACATATGATCTCACGCAGACTCCAGGCAAATCACTTCACATCAAGCCTGCCCTAGTTTCCTCAACTTCAAAATGATGACAGTGATAATGATAGGTTGTTATGAGAACCAAAGGAGATAATATTGGTAAAGTACTTTGCAAACTTTTTTTTTTTAACATTCATTTAAATTTTTTTCAATTCTAAATTTTCTCCTTTTAGCTCTTCCTTTACTCATTGAGAAGGCAAACAATATGATGGCCATTATACATGTGAAGTCATGCAAAACATTTCCATGTTAGCCATTCCCTCTACCCCACCCTCTGTGGCCCCTCAAAAAGTAGGAAAAATAAAGTGGAAAGGATCTCCATCTCTTCTCAGTTACTTCTCTGGAGGTAAATTACATTTTTTTTATCCTTAGTTGTTTGGAATCATGTTGAATCATTGTATAAATCAATGTGCTTTGGAAACTTTAAAATGCTATATAAATGTTAGTTATAATTACATGTGTGATTTGTATCTCTTGGAGAACAATCTTCCCTAAAATTATAGCCATGGCCTGGGAGGATAACCTAAGAGACTTAAAGGGTCCTGTTGTTACCAGGGATCAGTTAGCCTTAACCTAGATCATAGATTGACCATGTCGTAATGTTTTAGCCATTCATCTGCTTCTTCCAATACCACATGGCTATGTCTGTCTGCATGGCCAGGTGAATGTTGAGAAGTTATCAACTTGATTTTTAGTTTCCTGGTTATCTTTTCTGTGGTTGCCTAATTTGTTATTAGAAAAAGGAAGAGGTCCATCTTTTTTTTTTTTCCCCCAATAACATGTAATAATAGTGTTCAATATTCCTCTTTGTAAAATTTTGAGTTCAAATTTTTCTTCCTCCCTTCCTTCTGCTCTCCCCAAGACAGCGACAGCAAGCAACCTGATATAGGTTATACATGTACAGTCATGTTAAATATATCTTGTTTGTTGTGAAGAAGACTCAGAACAAATGGAAAAACTATGAGAAAGAAAAATCCAAAAAGCGAAAAAAATGTGAAAATAGTATGCTTCGATCCACATTCAGTCTCCACAGTTCTCTCTGAATTCCATTGTCATTTTCCATCCAAAGTTTATTGGAATTGCCTTGGATCACTGAACTACTGAGTTTTCTCAGTAGTCTATCATAGTTGGTCATCACGTAATCTTACTGTTACTCTGTACAGTATTCTCCTAGTTCTGTTCATTTCATTGAGCATCAGTTCATGTAAGTCTCTCCAGGCTTTTCTGAAGTCAGCTTGGTCATCATTTCTTATGGAACAATAATATTCAATTACATTCATATACCATAACTTAATCAGCCATTCTTCATTTGATAGGCATTCATTCACTTTTCAGTTTTTTCATTTTTGCACATGTAGGTCTTTTTTTCCTCTTCTATGATCTCTTTGGGAGACAGTGCCTGTTGTGGTGTGGTGGAATCAAAGGTTATGCACAGTTTGATAGTCCTTTGGGCATAGTTATAAATTGTTTTTTGGAATGGCTAGATCAGTTCACAACTCTGCCAACCAATGTATTAGTGTCCCCAGTTTTCCCATATCTCCTCCAACATTTATCATTATCTTTTCCTTGTTACCTTAGCCAGTCTGGTGTGAGGTTGTATCTCAAGAGCCATTTTAATTTGCATTTCTCTGTTCAGTAGTAATTTAGAACTTTTTAAAAGTATGACTATAAATGGCTTTAGTGTCTTTATCTGAAAATTGTCTGTTCATATCCTTTGACCATTTATTAATTGGGAAATGACTTGTATTCTTCTAAATTTGAGTCAGTTCTCTATATATTTTAGAAATGAAGCTTTTATCAAAAGATTAGTTGTAAAATTTTTTTCTCAGCTTTCTGTTTCCCTTCTAATCTTGGCTGCATTGGTCTTGTTTATGCAAATTACATGTAATTTAATGTAATCAAATTTTTTATATTTTTCTGATTATACATGTACATTGACTTTTTATGTACTCAGAATTATCTATTTTGTATTTCAGAATGTTCTCAAGTTCTTTGGTTATAAATTCTTCCCTTCTCCAAAGATCTGACAATGTAAACCATAGTTGGGAAGAATTTGCATCTGGGGATACCCCATGCCTAATCTAAAAAGTCATCCTCTTACTCTCCCTCCTTCTCTCCACCCCTCCACCTCCATCCTCTTATTTTTTAACTGAGGCTAGAACTCACAGGATCATAAACCTAGAGCTGGAAAGGACCTTAAGAGGCCATCTAGTCCAAAATATATAAAACTTTGATTAATTTGATTAGAAAAAAGAAAGAAGATGACCAAACTACTGGTATCAAAAATGAATTCACCACCAATGAATAGGAAATTAAAGTAATAATTAGGAGTTATTTTGCCCAACTGTATGCCAATATATCTGACAATCTAAGTGAAATGGGTGAATTACTCAGATTAACAAAAGACAAAATAAAATGCTTAAATATCCCCATTTTAGCAAAAGAAATTAAACAAGCCATCCATGAATTCCTTACCCTGAAATTTCCGGGGCTAGATGGATTTATAAATTAATTTTACCAAACATTTAAAGAACAATCAATTCCAATACCGTATAACCTGTTTGGAAAAAGAAGTTTGTCCAAGATCACACAGGTGATAAAAATCTGAGTTGGGATTTTGAATTTAGGTCCCTGACTCCAGAGCCAGAGAAGCAGCATGTGTAGTTCCATGACTGTGGGAGCCTGCAAGGCTGAGGGCACAGTAATGTTTGTGACAGGTGCCACAGCAGGAGCCTTCTCTACTCTATAGCTTCAGATCAGGCCTATAACAGAGAATGTGGTCTGGAGATCAGTGCTATTCCTGGACTCTGGAGCTTCCCTGCCCTTTGGTAGCAAATTGTCAAAAAGCAGTAGTTAAAAAAAAATAAAGAATTTTTGAAGGACAGTGTTGCTGGTGATGATTAGATTAGAATTATGATGTGAGTGTGTGAAGAGTATGTGTGGATTTGTATGTAAGTGGGTAGGTGTATTGTTGGCCCAGTTGAGCTCAAGGCTGTTTTTGTCTTGCTAAATTCTAACCCAAACTATGCTATCAGTCATGCCACCTAGTTCTTGTTGTTTTTTGGTGCTGCAGGCTTTCATTTTTGCCTAAAGGAAAACACATAATAAATATAGTAAAACATTTTTTAACTAGAACCCAAATAATTGGATTCCCCAGTCAGAATTATTTTGGGCATATCATTTTCATAGCTAGAAGGCAATTAACATAAAAGTAAAGATACTATTGTAATTTTATTCAGAAAGGCAATATACCTTGGTATCTATTTTTAATCCTGTTTTTATATCAAGGATGCTTTATTCTCCAAGCACTCTAGCCAATGAAGATTTTGCTGTTATTATTTTGAGTGACTTGACTTAACGACTTCATAAGATATCTTATGAAGAAGCTTGCAGCTATAGGTTTGGTTTTTTTTTTTCCCTCTCTTACACAGTAGTAACTGGATTAAAAAATATCTTAACCATAATGGTCAAGGGATGGTTAATTGATTCTTCTGGTTTGATCACTGATAATTCTGGCTAATTGAAGCTTCTGATCCATAGAAAATTTTCTTGCAAATCATATTGTGGTTAATTTGCAGAAAAATTAAATAACATTTAATGCCAAAATTATGCTAAATACAATCTTTGCTTTAGAAATCAATGTCTAACTGCCTCAAGGCCATCATTATAAAAAATTATAGATATTGGAAATGCCCCTTAATAGAAATTTAGATGGTGACAGAGTTTTCTTGCGCAGATATCCTCTACCTGACCAGGACCATGTTGAGGATGAATATGTCCTAAACCTTTTTCCAATGAAAATCATTCTCAGATAACAACATTCTTTCTCACTGGTCAACCCATAGACATTGGGATTGATAGGAGTTGGATGCTGTGAGTGGTAGAGAGAATGAATATCTTAGAGGATTTATAATAGAGAAAATCCTGAACTCTTTTAACTTGAATGCTGTTGGTTACATGACTACAGGGTAATTTTCTTTTGCTTATAGGGTCATTGTAGGAAGATGTGTTTCTTATGTCCTTGGTCTTCCTGCATGTGCATTTTTTATATTTTAATGCGAATCTGTAAATTAGATTCCAAGGCTTGTGGCCAACAGTGTGGATTAAATTAGTCTTTGTGGACTAGTCTGAGAACATAGCCATCATTTATAAAATGACTTGTTCTAGGCAATAAAACTGTAAATGAACTGATGTTACTTTACATAGTTTTTGGATTCAGAGAACCTAGATTACAACCTGGTACTACTACAGTCTCTCTGCTACCCTGTGTGATCCTGGGTAAGTAACCTAGCCTCTCTAGCTCTCAGTTTTTTCATCTGTAAATTGAGATCCCCTTCCTTTGATTTCCTAATGTTTAGTCTGTCCCTGGCTATTTCTGACCCAGTGGTTTTTGTTTGTTTGTTTGTTTTTGTTTGGTTTTTGTTTGGTTTTTTTGGGGTTTTTTGCTGAGGCAATTGGGGTTAAGTGACTTGCCTAGGATCACACAGCTAGGAAGTGTTATGTGTCTGAGATCACATTTGAATTCAGGTCCTCCTGACTTCAGGGCCAGTGTTCTATTCACTGTGCCACCTAGCTGCCCCTGACCCAGTGTTCTTTTAGAGCCAACTCTGACCAACTACTGTGAAGATTTTTGCTGTTGAACTACAGTGGCTTGAGGAAAGCTTTAATTGAGCATATGAATCTACCTGTGATGGTATTTTTAATGCTTATGTAGAAAACCACATAATTCAGATCTGAAACAAGTATAATATTGAAAAATGTGTTTAACAGTACAGTATTTCACCCTCACACAATGTTGTCCAGCAAAACTAGACTTCATTCCCCTTCTTGTTCCATCCTCTTCTGTCTCCTTTATTCAGGCTGTCCCCTTTTTTCTATCCCCTATTTCATCTTTTTAATGATGCACGTTTTTCTTCAAAGTGTCATTGAGATGCTACTTCCTCTTTGAAAGTTTCCAAGATGCATGGTCCCTAGCAGCTCAAAAGGAGATTTTCAGATATCTCTTAGATCTTTGTCTATATCTGTCTGTAGCTGAGATTGCAGTGAGAATGCATCTCACCCTGGCATCCTGTTGCTTGTGTGACTTTAATCCTATTTACACCATAAACTTCTTGAAACCTGGGTCTTTGTTACAGGTGATGCTGTTTCTCTAGTACCTTGGATTGATTGTACTGAGCACCTCTTACGAAATAGGCAACAAACATGTTTGTTGAATAATAAGATAGATGAATTAGTTATTAAAGGTTTATAAAAGAAAGGAAAAATGAGAAAGAGTATGCTTCTTCATGTCCAAGCCCTAAAGTAAAACAGCTGCTTCCCTTTTCTCCTCTTAGTTAGAAAATTATCAGGAACAAATTTTTTATAGAGTACTTAAGTTTTGGGATATGTTTTTGTTTTTGATCCAGTCCTGTAGTTTTATTGGTGTAGTTGAACCCTGATAGGATGTCCTCTTCTACCATGCTACGATTACAATTTTAGAGAGTTGATTGAGGGGTGGTAAGAAGTTTTTAGTGGTGTCAAATTCTAATAGAAACAGGTCCACTAAATCTTGCCTAACAATCCCTGTGGGCCTCTTATGAACTTATAAAAATGCATATTAACATTACCTGTATTTTTATTTTATTTTATTTTTTTTGTTAAATAGCTCCCAATTACATTTTGATTGGATTCTGGCTGCATATGGTTGATTTTCAGGCCACATCTTTTAACACCACTGGATTAAGTGCATAGGTCATGCATCACATTATGTGCCAAGTCCAACTCTTCTTGGCTCCCAAGACCAACTTCTATTACTCTACTGTTGTCTCACTTGTAGTTAAATGTTAAAGAAACAAAATTATTCTTTAGTTTCCAAAGTAGCTAACAAATCAGTAAGTTTCTTAGAGGGGAACTAATCCCACGAAGAGGTTAAAATAAATTTCAAAATAATTTGTATTCAGACTTGTCAGTTCTGAAGTACATTATTTAAAAATATTTTCAGTTAAGTTGATATTCTTCATGAGATTCAAATTTTTCATTTATTTTAATAGGATTTCTTTGATATTGTTATGAATGTTGTTTATAACAGTGTCCTCTTCAGTTGAATGACTGGCTTCTGAAATATATATTAATTGACAAAAATCTATGAAGTACTTAGTAGACAGTTCAAATTTTTTTAAACTGTTTTTTGATGTTTTCTGTTTCTTATATCCCCAAAGTATCCTTCCCTCACCTATAGAGCCATCCCCAAAAAAACAGAGTTTTTTTTAGAGGAAAAAAATTTCATCACAATTGATCAAATCAATACATTGAAAAAATAAAAAAAACATGCAATGTATAATACCTGTGGACTTATCACTTCCAAGGCCACTTGATCTCTATAATTTTGTTACATATACTTTTGATTTGTTAATGTTGTTCTTTCCATTTACATTGCTGTACTTATTGTGTATATTATTTCCTTGGCTCTGCTCACTTCACTGCATCTATTCATGCAATCTGTCTTTTCATGCTTTTCTGTATTCATCACATGTTTAGCCTTTTCTTAGTGTTATGTTTCCAACTCTTATGATGGTGTTCAGTCATTCACTTGTGTCTAATTCTTGTGACCCCACATGGGCCTTTCTTGGTAAAGATACCAGAGGGTTTGCCGTATCCTTCTACAGTGGATTAAGGCAAAGATAAATTAAGTGACTTGCTCAGGATCACCCAAGCTCGTAAATGTCTGAGGTCACATTTGAGCTCAGAACTTCAGACTCCAGGATCAGCTTATCAACTTAGCTACTTAACTGGCCCTTAGCTAGTTACTTAACTAACTCTTAGCACAAAACATGCTAGTATAAATGTTTTGGACTATTTGGGGATTTTTTTTCTTCTCATTGGCTTCCTTAGGGTATAAGCCCAGCAATGGAGTTTATGGTTCAAAGAGTGTATGTAGACTTTTTGGTAACTTTATTTGTATAATTTTCTATTGCTTTCCAAAATGATTTGTCTTGTTTCATAGTTCCATCAACAATGCATTAGTGTACCTGTCTAACATTAACTCTTGCCATTTTTTGTCATTTTTGCCTATTTGTAGAATAAGAAGTGAAACTTCAGGGTTGTTTTTAATTTGCATTTTTCTTATTAGTGATAATAGGGAACATTGTTTTAGGTAATTATGAATACTTTGAATTTCTCTTGAGAAATGTTTTTTCATATCTTTGTCCATTTTAAAGTGTCTTTATCTGATAACAAAGCAGTTTCTGAAAATAGCTTTCTTACCCAGGCAAGGATTCTAAACAAATATTAATTTTCCCCCTACAGTTGATGAGCAAGTACCCATTTTTCAGATTTGTTGCATTGTTTCTTAGAAATTTAAGGCCTCAAATCATTGTCATCATTAATATAACAAGAGATAGTAAAGCACATTTTAAAAAAACAACTTAAAACCTTTTATATCTGAGTAGTAGTGATAAGCATACTTACTAGAGAAATAAAAGCAAAGATACATTGTATTTATAAAATGATATTCATTATCTTTGCTCTACAGATGGAATTTCTAGAATTCCTGTCATTTTCACTCATGGGTAAGATTTCCATAGCTCCCGGCCCCACTTACAGATGTCTCCTGGCTGCCACTGACTTCAAAACATTAATCCGGATAACTTGAGGCTAAAAATAACCACACTTAGATGGTGCAGTGGATAGAGGGCCAGATGTGGGATCAGGAAGACTTGAGTTCAAATGTGTTCTAAGATGATAGCTGTGTGACTCTGGGCAAATCACTTAACCCTGTTTGCCACAGTTTCCTCAATTGTAAAATAAATTGGAGAAGGAAATGTCAAGCCACTCCAGTATTTTTGCCAAGAAAATCCCAAATGGGGTCACAAAGAGTTGGACATGAATGAAATGACAGAAAAATAACAACAGTGTATTGACAGCCAGATATATTGCATTTACCAAGAAATACAACTTCTAAAGGAGACATTAGAAGTTCTTGCTGAATTTTCCCCAAGTATTTGGACAGTTTTTTTTAAGGTTCTGAATGTATGCAATACTGTTATAAACTTAATCTAACACTATGTAACCCTTGGAAGGTTTTTCATCTGTAAAATTAGTGGATTGTATTCAGCAGTATCCATTCTTGCTCTAATCTCATTATCCTCTGAATTGTATTCTTCCAGGTATTGGTTGCAGAACTGGCCCCAGAGTTAAAAAGATATGGTTTTGAGTGACACATTGGCTTTTGTGACACATTGGCTTTGTTACTTACTATCTCAGAGTAACCTGCAGACAAGATGCTGGTCTGTACTGGAAGAGAATTTTCTGATTAGGAAGCTCCCTACATTGATGAAGTCATAGGTTAAGACTAAATAAAAATTATTGTCTAGAAAGCTGGAAAGAGATTTAACTCTTACTTGTAGTCAATAGAGTTAATCAACCCTTGAGGGTAGAACTGAAGAGAAGCATTTTAAATACAATATTTAACAATATATATGTTAAAGTTATAGCAAACAATAATTTTGCTGTTGTGTTTGGAACAGATTAAATTGAGTCTTCCTTAATTTTAAATTTAACTTCTTTATCAGACTTTCTTTCTAATCTTTCTTTCTAAACATGAAAATGCTTAATGATATCAGTTGGTCTGAACTTTGTTATTTCTCAAGTAAGTTTGGCAATGGAGAGAAATTGATTTTGAAAGTAAGGTTCTACTCTCTCATGGTTTGGTACATCACTTCATTTTGTCCAGACCTGTGATTTCATCTGTGCCAGAGGAGAGTCCTGCATCCAGGTAGAATTTCCAGTAAAAAGAGCACTAAGAAAGAACCTGAGCACTTAGGTCAGAGGAGCTGAATTCATCAGAGATATGTATTGCCATTATGGCCAACTTTCCTGTAGTTACCTGTGTGACATTAATTTTAACCTTCCTGGACTTTGTTTTCTTAATCTGTAAAATTTGAGGGTTGGACTAGATGGCCTCTGAGACTCCTTTCAGCTCTAGAGAGTCCTTATTTATCAGGCCACACTATCTTTTCTCTTTATGGATGAGTTATCTAATTCATCACCAATCTCTAGGAATGTGAAATAGGGCCACATATTAAGATTGTAGATTTGGTGCTGGAAAGGATCCAAGAGGTCATTTAGCTCCAACCTAGTCATTTTATAGATGAAGAAATTCAGGGTGAGAAGGTAAAATAACTGTCCACAGTCACACAGTTAATAAGTAGTAAAGTTAGACTTGAAGTCCTTGTCACATCCAATAATTCCTGCTTTTTTCATTATATCACATCATCCCTCCTGACATACTTTTTTTTATACTATAATTAATTAACTTTGCTAAACTTGAAAATGTAACAACAGTTCTTGAGAATGCTATTACAAAATTCCACTAGAAAACCTTTCAGCAAGCTGTGAACATCCTCATAAACTCAGATTTATATAGCTATTTAATATTCATAAAGCCCTTTTTGTTCAACTGATAATATCCTTATTATTAGTGAAAAAACTGAGGTCTAAATGACATCTCTGTGTCATATAGCTGGTAAATGTGGATTCAGGAACTCAATCTAAGAGCTTCTTTGATTTAAGACTTGCTGAAGATTGAAGAATTGCTTCATTCATTCATATAAGTTAATATAGTGTTTTTCTGGTAAACATATTTTATGGAATATCAGGTCAATTGTTTATTTTCTGGCTTCCTAGTAATTTCCTTCTTGAAATATGATCCAGTGAAGAGTGTTGGATATGCAGTATAAGGATCTAGTTTGCTATCTCACCTCACCTTATCTATGCTACTTTGGACAAATCACTTAGTATTTTTGGACTTCAGTATTTTCATCTGAAAATTAAGGAATATTGTGTTTGATACTCCTTTGTTTATTAATCCTGGGCAATTAAATTCAACAAATATTTATTAAGTTGACTAGGTGTCTTCCAAGATTCCTTTTAGTCTTAAACTTGAACATATCATTGAGCTCTTGAAACTTATACACAAGAGCAACAGAAATATCACTAGCAGCAGTATTTTACTCCCCCTCCATGTATTTTTACTTATTTCAAAATATTTCTCAATTACCTATATTTTTTAAAATTTTGAGTACCAAACTCTTTCTCTTTTTCCTATCCCTCATCTTTAAAGAGGCAAGCGCTTTGTTATCAGCCAAACATGTGAAGTCATGCAAAACATTTCCATATTAGGACATGTTGCAAAACAAAACCAAAAAAATTTAATTGACTAGCATCCTTGAAGCCATTCTACTCTATCCTATGTACTGCTGCCAAGTCATTTACCTTAAGCCCAGATCTGATTATAATGACTATCCTGCTCTACCAATTACTCCCCCTTCTACAGTATATGATTCAGCCAAATTGGCTTTCTCTCTGTTCTTTATTCTCCATGCCTTTTCATTTGCCATCCTCCATGTCTGACATGGATTCCTTCTTAAGAACTTGGCTCTGTGTCTGGGATAGTAGGTGTTTAATACATGCTTATTTCCTTCCTATATACTTATGCTGCATATATTTTTATATGTATCTGAATATTCCATTAGAATGAAAGATCATTTTGGGTAGGGATTGTTTTCATTCCTTGTGCTTTAGCGCCTAACATAGTGCCTAGCACATAGTAAGTACTTAATAAATTCTTGTGAATTGAGGAATAGAACTAATATTTGCTATCTTCATTTAGAGCTGTCAAGGTGGTAAGGGATGGGCTGAGCCATATTTTGCACAGTGTTTTTTTCTTATGTTAACATAGCATGGTTTCAATTGAGGATTTTAACTAAGTGGAAAGAATCCGGATTAGTGCACCAGAAACCCGTGTTTATGCCACCATTTTGTACTATTACCTTACATAAGTCATTTAACCATAGTGTAGCATGATGCTGTCACTGAGAAAAGAAAAAAAAAAATGATGCAGTGATTTTTAAGGACCTGTTCACTGCCAAAATTTGATTTGTAGCCTGTTTTTATCTTGTCTTTCTCTGCCTTGAAGAGATATGCCATCAATATCTGTCTTTTCTGTTGTGCCAGCTAGCCCAGATAAACACTTCTGTAAGTAAAGCTTTATGCAGGATGTATTTGATGAGTGAGTTGTGCAATTTCTGATCTTGCCTGGAAATTGATCAACTTCTCTTCATTTTGACACTATAGATAATACTCTAGAAAACTTTTGCACCCAAAAGATTCCTGTTACTGTTTCAGTGGACTAGTAATCCAGGAGCCATGGGAATTGGTAGTGGGAAAAAGAACTGGTTGCTACAGTGGAATTTTCTTTGGCCTTTGATCTCTGGAGAAAACATCTTATTCTATACCTCTAGCAAAATAACATTGTAGTGAAGTTCTGGTTCAACATAATACAACTTGATTTATAATGGCATTTTGAACTTAATGATCAGTAATATCTTAAAGCTATTTTAATCCTTTTTTGGGGAGGGGAATTAGATCAAAGAGGAAGGTATGAATAAAGAATTAAAACTGATGTTTAGGAGCGTCAGACTTTGGGATAAAACGGTATTGTATGTAGTGAACTAGTGGATTGCTTCCTGTTAACTCATAGGTTTCCCATAGAAACAGTCTCTGAATTCTTGCCATTATAGTTTTTTTTTTTACCTATTACCTCACAATTTCATTAATTCTTTACCTATGTATAATATAAATAATTTGTTATTGTGCTGTTAATATGTTTGTAGTTTATTTGTATATGTTAGATGTATACCTTTTACAAAAGTTTAATCGGTCTTCAAAGGTAAATTCCAAGAGCAAGACAACAGTATCTGGCTTTTCTTACTATCCTAATAATTGTCACTGTTCCTGGCATGTACCTGCAGCTCAGAAAATAATTTCTCTGATGGCCTTATCCTGAGGCTTTCAAATTTAGAAATTGATGGATCAGTAAAAGCAAATGAGATATGAATAATAGAAAATTATTAACAAATTGAGTATATGTCAGAAGCAAAATAGCAAGTGGACAAAAGTGTGATTTATGTTGGTTAGATTAGTGTGGTGTTTTTTGTTTTTTGTTTTTTTTTTTTTGAGCCTTTCTTCATCTTTGTTTTCTCTTACTCTGTGTGTCTGTGTTCTTCCATTCAATTCTCTATAAATTCAATTTCTCTATAAACAAAAGTATTTATATTCTGTCTCTCTTCTCTACCCTGCAGTTCCTACATTTTGCCTTTCTTTCTCACTCTGTTTTGATTTTCTCTATTAGTATTCAGAGCATGTAAGTAAGAATGAAGAGTGTGAATACTAGGGGTAATCCAGGATGTTAAGGAAAGAGATGAGATGAGCCGAGTAATAAGCAAGAAATTTGAAGATAGTATAAAGTTGAATTTGTAAACTTATAGCATCAAGATTTCAAAGGGAGGAAAGTGAGACAAGAGCAAGGGTGATGGACCACAAAACAAGGTAGAATGGAGTGACTGGAAGTTTTGATAAGGACAAAAAATAGGATGAGGAATTGTAAGGGTGGGGCAGACCGAAGGTTAAGAGGTTATAAGAAGACAGAGGAAATTTTAGAATTCTGGTCAAAAGTATGACTGTGACTCATGGGAGTTAAAGGATTAGAGGAAATATTGTTGAAATTGAAGTCCTTAGGTATAAATGGCAATTGGTGTAGAAGGAGGTGTTGTATCTTTGTGGTAGAGAAGAGTCAGGATGTGACAGTGAGGAGCAATGAATGCATATATTCCTCCTGTAGGCCCTGTGGGAACCATGAGAGTGGCCAAAGAGGCAGTGTCTTCTTGGGGGAAGAGAGGAGGAGCAAGGTTTCCGAGATTTCAAGAAAATTGAGTGAATGTTAGAGGAAGAAGTCTAGTGGAAAAGAGCAACTTGTTTAACAATAAAAAAGGATTCCAGAGGACACAGTGGTAAAAGAAGAGAGAGTGATTATAAAGTGGCCAGGCTCTGGGTAAGGGGATAGGTTTCTAGAAACATGGAATTCAAGCCACCTGTTGTAAAGATGAGAAAACATTGATTTTGAAAAATTTCAGATTATTGCTTCAAGTAAGATAAGCTGGGTTGGTGTGGACCTAACTCAATTATTTGTGGTTCAGTCATATCTGACTCTTTGTAATCCTGGGGACTAAAGAGTGCCAGTACTGCCCTTGGGATTTTCTTAGCAAAGATGCTGAAACATTTTGCCATTTCCTTCTCCAATGGATTAAGGCAAACAAGAGTTAAATGACTTTTGCCCAGCTGGGGTCACACAGCTAGTAAGTGACTGAGTTGAGATTTGAATTCAGGCCTTCCTGTCTCCAGGCCTAGTGCTTTATCTGCTTTTTTTTTTTTTTTTTTTTTTTTGCTTTTTGCTGAGGCAATTGAGGATAAGTGACTTGCCCAGGGTCACACAGCTAGGGAATGTTAAGTATCTGAGACCAGATTTGAACTCAGGTTCTCCTGACTTCAGGGCTGGTGCTCTACCCACTGCGCCACTAACTGTCCCCCTAGTGCTTTATCTGTTGAGCTACCTAGCTCCCTCAGTTTAATTGCAGGATGTTTCTACATCTTTTATATCGGTTATCAGATGCTTTGACTGCTAATGTTTATAGCTAATAAACAGCTAAGAGAGTTGTAAGTAAATTAATTCTGTTTTTTAAAAAATGAGACTTTGACTTAAAAAATGCTAAACAACACTATTAAAAATTTATCTGCTTTCTGACGGTGAAAAAGGAAACAGGTGATTTGTCCAGTTAAAAAGTAGCAGAAGTTAAGAGAGACTCTGAAAATAGTTTTCTTCTACTATAGGACACTAACACTCTTACCAAAGTCTTGGTTTGACCTCTAACACTTATTAGCTATATACCTTTTAGGCAAAACATTAACTTCTCTAAACTTTAGTTTTCTTATTTGTAAAAAAGGATATGATAATATTTCACCTCTACTTCAAAAGATCTTAGAAAGCATCAGGGTCTGTCCCCTCTTTTTACAAATGAGGAAACTGAGGTCCAAATGACATATTCATAGCCACGCAGAAAATAAGTAGCAGAAAATCCAGTACACCGTGGATTGTTGTGAGGAAAAATAATTTGTAAACCATAGAGTACTGTATAAATGTCAGTTATTTAACAAAAGAAAAACTGTACATTTTGGAAAGCTGTTTGGAACTATGCCCAAAAAGACCTTAAATTGGACATAAAATTTGACCTTGTACCCTAAAGAGATCAAAGAAAGAAAAAGGACTGATCCATATAAAAATATTTATAGTCAGGTCAAATCAAATACAAAAATTGTCCCTGCTCTCAAGGAGCTCACAGTTTAATGGGGGAGAAACATGAAAACAACTTTGTTCAAAGAAGATACAGACAGGATAAAGTTAAAATAATCTTAGCAAAGAACCAGCACTAAAGAGGAACTAAAAAAACTTCTTGTAGAAGATGGGTTTTTTAGTTGGGACTTCAAGGAATCCAGTGGAACCAGGAGGTGGAGATGAGGATCTGGAGTTCAGGCATAGGTGTTATCCTTAGAAGCTACTCTGGGTTGGGTGATGGGATGTCATGTGGAAGGAATAGCCAGGGAACCAGTGTCACTGGATTGCAGAGGACTTGGAAGAGAAGATAGGAAGGGACCAAGTTATGAAGGGTTTTTAAAAGCCAAACAGAGGATTTTATATTTGATCCTGTATATAATAGGAAGCCACTAGATTTGTTGAGTTGGGGGAGAAGTGGTAGGTGTGGAAAGTCCCCCAATTTATAAAAATATTATGAAAGTATACAATATACTTTTATAAATATAAAGTATAAAAATACTTCTGGATCACTCTTTCTTGGTCAGCATGAAGAGAGTTAGCAGATATGACCCCTGCCTTGTTCATCCTTCGACCAGCCATGCTGATACATCATTTTTAGTCCTCCTGGAGGGTCAAGAGCATGAGGAAGATCTGAAACAAAGGAAACTAAAAAGCAATCAGATTAGAAAAGAACTGAGAGTGAACAGTCTTGAAAAACTAGTGAGAAGAGAATATAAAGAGGGTGATCAGCAATTAAGAGTTCACTGTTAACTTAGGAGAGAGAATGTTTTAATTGAATGGTGAGGTCAGAAGTATAGAGTTAAGAAGAAAGTGAGATGAAAGGAAGCAGAAGCACCTTCTTGATGTTTATGGAGTGTGTTCCATTTTCTCCAGGAGTTTAGTCCTGAAAGAGATCAGAACAGATATAAAAGAGGGGAATGGACAAATCAAGGGAGCCTGTGGAAACATGGGTGTGTCTTTAGCAGCCAGGCGACTGGGAATCATTGAAGGCAAGTTCTCTGAAACCCAGGGAACTAAGAATATCAGAAAATAAGGAGGAGATGGATCTTAAGTGTTGAGTCCCACAATCCCTAGAGTGCCAAGGACAGGGGAAAGCTGAAGAGGGTTGGAGAGAAGGGAAAGAGCAAATCGGAACACAAAAGATATATGAGCTGGTGAGGAGGGGCTGCACAGATTAACTGAGGAATCCTTTGTCCTCACTGTGACCTGCAGTCCTTCTAATTCTTAGTATTTTGCCAGGCCATCTTTTCTATTCAGGCTGCACTTTCTTTCCTTCACAGTATCAGTCTTTGGTGAATACCGTCCTCTGCTCATAAATCCCTTGTTCCCTTGTTCTTTTGCTCCTTGCTCCTTGCCAAGCCCCACCCCTGGATTATTGCCATCTTCTCTGCTCCTACTCACTCACATGCTGCTGAATGGAACTGGAGGAAGTCACGCAATCACATTGCCTGGATCCCACTACACATTTGTTACCTAATAACAACTAGGTCCTTATTGCACGTATCCAAGCAGTCCTTTTACTCCTCCTTAATTGTTTCTTTATCTCTGCTGTCCACAGTAGCTGTTCTAAAACATCCCTATCTCTCCTCTACCCCCTCATTCCCTTCCACCTTACTCTTTCAATTGAATTCCCCTTTTGTGCTTTTTTAAAAAATTTATTTATTTTTCTTTTTGCTGAGGCAATTGGGGTTAAGTGATTTGCCCAGGGTCACACAGCTAGGAAGTATTGTGTCTGAGACCAGATTAGAACTCAGCTCCTCCTGACTTCAGGGGTAGTGCTCTATCCACTGAACCACCTAGCTGCTCCCCCTTTTGTGCTTTTTAAAGTAAATCAGGGCTATTTGCTGAGGGTTTCCTCTTCTCTCCTCATCTTAACATTGACATAATTACTGTCTCAGCATCCCTTCCTTTTCCCTTCCCTTCACTTATTTCCTCCTTTTGATAAAGTTTACCTTTCTCTTCACCAAAGCTAATAATGGTCCTTTGTGATCCATCCCATTGTTTCATCTTCTCCAATTCATTGCTCCAATACAATTTTCCCTTTCTCCCTTTCTAATTCTATCTACTTAATCCCTCTCTGCTGCCTACAAGTCTCCCCATTCTCAAAAAACTCATTAGACCACACCATCTTTACTAGCTGCCATTTAATATCTTTCTTAATTTTCTAAGCAAACTCCTTGAAAAATCGTCCATAAGCAGTGCTTCCATTTATCTTTCCTTTTCCATTATATCCTCTCTCTACCCTCTTCTGACTTCATCACTTACCTGAAGCTCTTCTTTCTAAAAATTACCAGTAATTTCTTAATTGCTAAGTCTGATGACTTATTCTTAGTTCTTGTCCTTTTTGATCTCTCTGCTTCAATTTACCTTTATCAGCCATTCTACCCAGATCCTTCTCTCTCTCTCTCTCTTTCTCTCTCTCTCTTTCTCTCTCTCTCTCTCTCTCTCTCTCTCTGGTGACTGCTTTCTCAGGTTCTTTTTGTTTCCTTATCTACCTATATCAGAAGTGTCAAAACACACAGCCCTCAACATGCCATAGTGTGGTTGAACCAGATTAAAATGTATTGGGGAAGTATTTAATTAAATATATAGAATATAATGAAACATGTGTAATACTGTAAAAATTAAATTAATATGCAGCCCACAGAGATCCTTATATATGGATTTAATGACCCCTATTTCTATTTGAGTTTGGTGTCATTGACTTATATCATCCCCATTCTTATGGGTTCTGTTACAATCTCTGTACAGATGACTACATCTATGTATCTAGCTCCATGTCATCTACCTCCTAGACATTTCAAACTGGCTGTCCTGTAGGCATCTCCAACTTAGCATATCCAAAAGAGAACACATTATCTTTCTCTTTAGACTAGGCTTTCTTCTGAACCTGCTTGTTCATGTTGAATGCGCTCTATTCTTGGGGTCCCCCAGGATCACAACCTCTGAGTCATCTTCAGTTCCTCCCTCTTACTCATTTTTATGTATATAATAAGTTGCCCATTCTTGTCTTCCAAGGTCCTTGGTTTGGGCCCTCATCATCTTTTACCTGGGCTGTAATTAATTGTGCTTGCTTCTAATATCTCCTTACTTCAGTCTATTCAACAAAGTATTTTTTTCCTAAAACACAGAACTTCCTCAGGTTTCCAATGGCATCTTATTACCTCTAAGATCAAATACATAATGCTCTTTCTGGCATTTATAGCCCATTCCTGCATTTACAATTCATGTACTGTACAGTCTAGACTTACTAGCCTACATATGACTCTCCATGTGCATGCCTTTGTGTTATCTTTGCTCCCTGCTTAGAATACACACCCTTATTCTTGTGCCTGGGGAGTCCCTACTTCCCAGTAGCTCAAGCACTACTTCTTACACGTGGCTTTTCTGAGCTCTACCCGCTCCACTCACACAAATTGTAGTTTACTCCCCCAAACTACTTTGTATTTATTTTGTATATATTTCATATTGGCATGTATTTCTGCAACAACATGATTTAGAAAAGCAGTTGTAACTAAGGAGTTCTTTCCCTGACTTCATATGTGATCCTAGAATTTTTGTTTTTTATTTTGAAATCCTTTAGTGTTTGAAGGGGAAAGCAAAGCTTGTAATGAGGCATAAACTTTGGATACTCTAGGCTGTGTTGTATAAAGCTTTTCAGGAAATAGTTCTGCTATCATACTGATTAATTTGTTCACAAAGAGTTGTGTATGGGTTCTGCCCAGTTAGGAAGAATGCTTTTTGAGGACAGGGACTGTTTCAGTCCCTTTTGTTTAATTTTATCGTTGACTCTTAACCCAGTTCCTGTCACAGTAGATTTTAATAAAGGGCTATTCATCTTCATTTAATGGATAAGGAAACAGAGCTTCAGAAAAGTGAAGAAATGTCAGTTCTACCCTTTGATCCAAGATCAAAATTTTCCATTTCTAGGGCTTTTTCTAATTCTAAACTGCCTAGTTCATTCATCTTGGTGTCCCATTTGCCTAGATATTTTAATGCATTGAAGTTTTAGTTGGGTTCTTCTATTATTAGGATATTTTAAACAGGTCAGGATCCACTAAGACTCAGCTGATATTATTACTTCTAAAAGAATAATCTTGAAGTATCCATGCAAATATATGTTTCATAGTTTAAGACCTAAATTTATTTTAAGAAATAATTTTTAAAAAATTTTATTAAAGCTTTTTATTTGCATAACGTATGTATGGGTAGTTCTTCAACACCGACCCCTTACAAAGCTTTCCATTACAAATTTTACCCCCTAGTCCCCTCCCCTCCCCTGGATGGCAGGAAGTCCACTACATGTTAATTATATTAAAATACTTGACAGGTTAAATAGATGTATACATATTTCCATACTTATAAGAAATAATTTTTAAAGGAGGATGAATATTATAGATCTTTGATAACAAAGTATATTAACTTAAGCCATAGCAGTAGAGATAGCAGCAAGATGAGCTGAAAGAGCAGTGGTAACTAAGGAGTTTTTCCCTGGTTCCAGCTGTGATTTCAAGTCTTTGTTATAAATTTTTAGTTCCTTTTGTATTTGAGGGAAAAGCAAAGCTTGTATCCAAGCACGAAGTTGGGGTAGTCTAGGCTGTGTAGCATAGAAGCTTTTCAACAAATGGTTCTGCCACCACACTGATTTATTTGTTCACATTTTCAGTCCTGAGCTATTTAAGGACCATGGATTGTGCTGTGGTGGATCTCTGAGCTCACATTTTAAAGAGACATGTAGTTGGATCCAGTAAGAGTATCATACAGAAAACTAAATAAACTGAAGCTTAAGAGAAAAAATAGTAAGGGCAACAAAAAGGAATTTCTTTAGCTGTTTGGAATAAGATAAAGAAAGAAATGGACTCCCTGCTTTGGAGCAGATATATTATGAAATTCATAAGGGACAGAAGAATGCATTCAACTCCTATTTGGCTTCATTCTTCTCCATTAAGCAGAGTACCAGAGGAAAAACTTGGAGTTAGAGGACATGATTTATATTCTAACCTTGCCCTTTGTTTTCCTGGATGAATTTAGGATGGAGTAACTTCTCTGGGCTTCAGCTTGATCATCTATAAAATAAAAAGGTTAGAATTAGAATCACTAAGATTGCTTCCAACTCTTCTACTGTCATTATATGACCTTCAAGATGGAAATATTAAAAAATGTGATTTGGAATGAATTAAAATCTGTTAAATGAAGAGATATTTAAGACAGCTCATACTGGCTTAAAAAAAAAAATCATATCCAAGTCCAGATTACATTTGAAGATACTGGAAGAAGTTAAGAACGTGACCCCAGAAACACTGCCAGTAATCTTTATGAAATAAACCATAAATTCAATAGTTATCTTGGGCAGAACTCAAGAATGAATTCTATTGCTAAACAGCTTGTGAATATGTAAAAGAAAAAAAAACTATCCAAATTTAGAAGTTTCTTTTTTCTTGGTATCCTTAATGCTTAGCATTCTAGTTAATTGCACACAGTAGTCCTGCACACGGTAATTACTTTAAAACAATATGATTATTAGGACACTTTTAGGATACATTCAAAGAAGTGTAAAATCCAAATTAATGCTTGGCATTATTTAGATATTTAGCATATTATATTCTTTGGGATACTTCTACTTTGAACAAGACGTTTATTTAAATATTAAGATGTTTGACTTGAAGGAAAAAGTATTCTAGGATCAATTTATTTTTAATAGTAATTTATGCCTATCAAAAGATAGGAATAAATTGTTGTTCTTGTTAAATAGCAAGAGCAACATAACTTAGCAGAATATAAAGCTACAAGTCGAAGGAACTAATTGAGAAAGGCCTATTTTCAAGGAAGGTGTTTTTTTTTTTTTTTTTTTTTTTTTAAACCTTACCATTTCCATTTGATGTTTGATCAAATATACCATTAGCCATTTAGATTTCTTTTAAAATTACACATTGCACTTGTACACACACACCAGTTACTTTATGTGCAATTAAAAAAATAAGAGGGAAAAGGAATCAAAGAAGAGAGAAAGCTATATTTCACTAGTTGGGATGTGAATGAATCAAATCCTAGTTTTCTAATTATGAGTGTATTATTTTCCTTGATCAGAGTTCTGTTTCCCTTTTTAGTAACACCTCCAGTCTGCAACTAGAATACATCATTTGTGTCTTCATCTTTCATTTCCATCTGTGCAGGTTTCATTGTGATCTGTTTCATTGATGGACTGTCCATCAAATTGGAATCTGATCTGCCCATGGATAAACTCTGTGGTTCACAATAGACTTTTCATTAGTTTGCTAAATGGTGTGTGCCATCTTAAAATGCCACCACAAAATCATCTTGCTCTGCTTCAATTTAATGAGGTAGTTGTTTTCAGGCTTGACTTCTTACGCTTCATGTCAACCGTGGCAAGTCCCAGGGTCCTCTCAGTTTCTGCTTCAAAAGAGGTACCAGGAATGGGGGAAAGAAGGACCAGTAGCAGAAAGAGGAGGAGAAGAGGCTGGATACTATATTTTAAAATGCTGGTTGAGAAACTAGAATATGTGCAGAAAAGTGTAACAGCTAACAAGTTGGTTGAGAGTCAATATCCAAAAAGACCTTGATGGGATAGAACATTGTGCTGAATCTAGTAAAGAAAGATTAAATTTATTAGGGATATATGTGAAATTTTTATACTTGGGTTAAAAAAAATCAACCACATAAATTAAAAACGAGGGAGAAAGCATTTTCTTTGAAAAATTTCACCCCTACCTAATGAGACCTGTATTTCCAGATTTGGGCAATGTGGGAATTTGCTTTGTGTAACCCTACATATTTGTTTACAAGGTTTTTTTCTTCTTTTTATCCCCCAGTGATGGGGAGAGTATAACTAGCAATAATGTCAAAAAAGAAAAGATGGGAAAGACATCAAGAGAACATTTTTTAAAATGCGCAAAAGAGAACAGAAGGACCAGAAGGAAATACAAATGGGACAGCCTCAAAAGTTACATGTTGAATTTATTATGTATTTAGACCAAAAACTAAGTGGAAAATAATAGAGATTCACTCTCATGTATAGTCCTCCTCTTCTAATTTTTATATAGAAACACTTCTTTTATTGGTGTTAATTTTAGAATAAAACTAAAAAAGAAAAATTCCATTTCTGATACTTAGACATGATAATTGGCAAATCACTTTGATTTAATTCACTTCATCGAAGTAAATTTTATTTTTTTAATTAAAGCATTTTATTTTTAAAACATGCAATGATAATTTTCAACATTCACCCTTGTAAAACCTTGTGTTCCAATTTTTTTCCCTTTTTTCCCCCATTCTCTCCCCTAGACAGCAAGTAATTCAATATATATTAAACGTATGTGATTCTTTTATATATATTTCCACAATTATCATGCTACACGAGAAAAATAAGATGGAAAAGGAAAATGAGGAAGAAAACAAAATGCAAGCAAGCAACAACAAAATGAAAATATTGTGTTATGAATCCACACTCAGTCCCCACAGTCCTTTCTTTGGGTGCAAATGACTCTCTTCATTTCACAAGACCATTGGAACTGGCCTGAATCACCTCATTGTTGAAAAGAGCTACATCCATCAGAATCAGCCACATATATCATTATATAATCTTGCTGTTGTTGTGTACAATGTTCTCCTGGTTTTACTCACAAAGTAAATTTTTTAAAGCACCTGCAGAAAACTGTACTATGCATAGAGGATACAAAAATATAAATAAAATGAAGTAGTTCCTGTCTGGAAAAAAGATTGAAAGAGATACACATAAAATAATTTAAGAAGAAGGAGACAACTAATAGCAAGGTGATTTGAAAAGGTGCTAATAGGATTCTTGATCTCCCAGTTTTGGTTTTCTTCTCTGTAAAATTGTGGGTGAAACTTCTATTACCCATCTCTAGATAGTTATTGTAAGATCATACACATTTTAAAGATTTATTATATTTTAAAAAATGTTACCTATTATATGATGATAGCTACATTAAACGATTAATGATGATGGAATTATCCAAAGAGATGCCCTGTGAATTGGTGCATTCCATCTTGTTCTACGGGTTGTAGCATGGACTGTATGACATTATGATTTGCCATGGATGTGGTGGACAATTTAATTAATTTCAACACATTTTTATTAGACATCTCTTATGAGAAAAACGCTTTGAAAAGTGTAAAGATGAATTAAACACAATGGCCATAAGACATTAGAGTAAGTTGAGTATATAGGTAAAGATATGGTGAATAAGTATGGTGAAATAAGTATATAGGTGGAATAAGACAGGAATACAAACATAAGGTGGGATGATGTTATCATACAAGAGGTATAAAGGTACTGGGACGGTAGAAAAGGGGGACTGATCACATACTCATGGTTGGAGGGGAAAGGTAAATATTTTTACAGATGCAGATGCAGGGAGAGGGCATAACAGAAAATGGCCTAAGCATAGATGCAGAAACAAAATAATGCAGAATATATTAATATTATATATATGTTATATTATATATAATTATATTACATATTATAAGTACCAGTGAGCAATCCACTTTAACTGGCAAGCACAGTACCTGTGGAAGAGTAATAAACGGGAAAGGATAAGTTGAAATGAATTTTTGGAGGGTTTTGAATGTCAGTAGAGGCTTTAGATTTAGTTGACAATGAGTAGCCAGTGAGGATTTTACTTGTGGAGTAACTTGATTTCTCTATTATGGAGGAAATTGAACTAATTGATTTCAAAGGTCATTTTACATTCTAGAATTCTATAAGAACTAATAGAATTTCCTAGAAAGTTCTAAAAGACTGAAGATTTTTTTTCCCTGCCTAGTCTTTGAATTTTGCACCTACTTCATTCTTTCTGATTTTTTTTTAATTTTTAATGTACTGCAATTTCATTTCCTTTTCAGTAATGGTTTTCCCAACTTTGTTTTTATTATTTTGTCTTCTGCCACCTCCAACATGAAAAGAATTCCTGGGTGACTCATTTTTACATGGCTTCTTTTATGTTGGTAGAAAGCCAGGATTTTAAAACCTGGACAAATAACCAATCACTGGAAAACTGGCTGCTGAAAATTTTTTTTTTTTTTTCCTCCTGAGACAATTGTGGACTTGCCCAGGGTCAGATAGCTAGGAAGTGTTAAGTGTGTGAGGCCAGATTTAAACTCAGGTCCTTCTGACTTTAGGGCTGTGCTACCTAGCTGCCCCCCCCTTTTTTTAAAAAAGCTTTTTATTTGCATAACATATGTATGGGTAGTTCCTCAGCATTGATCTTTACAAAGCTTTCCGTTACAAATTTTACCCCCAGTCCCCTCCTTTCCCCTAAATGGCAGGAAGTCCACTACATGTTAATTATATTAAAATACTTGATAAGTCGAATATATGCATACATATTTCCACACTTAATTTGCTGTGTAAGAACAATCATATCTACATGAACAAAAAGTATCTGAGAAAGGAAACCCAATGCAAGAAAACATCGATAGAGATCATGGAAATGATATGTTGTGGTCCACATTTCATATCCCTCTCTCTGGGTGATATGGCTTTCTTCACTGAACAATTGGAACTGGTTTGAAGCATTTCATTGTTGAACAGAGCCATGTCCATCAGAATTGATCATCATATAGTATTGTTGGTGCTGTGTATAATGATCTCCTGGTTCTGCTCATTTCACTCAGCATCAGTTCATGCAAGTCTCTCCGGGCTTCTCTGAAATCATCCTACTGGTCGTTTCTCACAGAACAATAATATTCCATAACATTCATATACCATAATTTATTCAGCCACTCTCCAGTTGATGGGCATCCATTCAGTTTCCAGTTTCTAGCCACTACAAAAAGGGCTGCCACAAACATTCTTGCATATGTGGGCCCTTTCCTTCTTTTATGATTTCTTTGGGATATAAGCCCAATAGAAATGCTGCTGGGTCAAAGGTTATGCACAGTTTGATAACTTTTTGAGCATAGTTCCAAATTGCTCTCCAGAATGGTTGGATCCGTTCACAGTTCCACCAACAATGTATCAGTGTCCCAGTTTTCCCACATCCCCTCCAACATTCATCATTATCTTTTCCTGTCATTTTAGCCAATCTGACAGGAGTGTAGTGGTACCTCAGAGTTGTCTTAATTTGCATTTCTCTAATCAATAGTGATTTTGCCCACTCACCTTATAAAGGCATCTGAGTAAAAAGAGCTAGCCTCACGAATAAATCAGGAGAGCAAAATGGAATAGATTTCTTTGACCCATAATTTATCTGTTGTAGGGTAGTCTTTTGTTTGATTCATCTTTAGAATAAAATATATAATTTTTCAGGCAGGCAGCTTTCTCCATCTTACCTTTACAATCTTGTTTCATGTTATTTCCCTTTACAGACTAAACAGAGCTCTTAGCTCTTCCCCAAACAATGCTATCCTTCATAAGGGAAATGCATTCCTTTCATATTGCTGTTTCTTAGAATCTTTATCTTACTTCATGTGCCACTTTACCCCATGATCTTTCCAGTTCTTAGTGTTAGCTTCTGTTGAAGGAGTTGTCTGAACAATTCTCAAACTACACTTTGCAGAAGGCCTTGCATAAACCCATTGACCAATGATATCTCTAAAGTGTAGGCTTTGGGTGAAGACTGTTTGCCTTTTTTAATTTTAAAAGGCATAGAATAAGGGGCAGCTAGGTGGCGCAGTGGATAGAGCACCAGCCCTGAAGTCAGGAGGACCTGAGTTCAAATCTGGTCTCAGACACGTAACGGCTGTGTGACCCTGGGCAAGTCACTTAACCCCAATTGCCTCAGCAAAAAAAAAAAAAAAAAAGGCATAGAATAGATGCTGAGATGGCAGTGGTGGCCCAAGATGGCATCAGCCAGGTACAGCGGTGCAAAAATGAATTCCTGGGAATAGGCCTGAGCTATCCTGGACAATGCCATATTCTTGGATCCAGCCTCCTGAACAGAACTAGAAGAGTAGCAAAGGACTGAGTCATGATGTTGAGGAACTCAACTGGACACCCAGCTAACCCCCAAAACATATTCTTACTACCATTAATTATGTAACCTGTGAAGGTTAAATTCATAATATTCTCTTTGGAAGGAATCTTCAGCCACAAGGTGGTACTGTAAATCTGCAGGACTCCACATTTGAAGTAGGCTGAAGAAATCTAGGAGGGAATTCATAAAAAAAGGGAAGGATTATTCATAGGCTCAGATTCAAGTCATATTTACACTATGGGAAGAAATCTTGGCTATCTTTTATTCTTAATAAATAGAAAATTTTCAGGGATCTTCTATATATAGCATTATCTGGAATCAAGGGAATCCTCAATGAGGGTATTAACAAATATACAATGAGTTTTTAAAATAGTACCAGGCTCCATATAACAGGTTCTTTTTCAAAAGATGTCTTTCATACATGCATCAGAAAAAAAGGCATGGCATAAGACTGAGGAGGGGGAGAAGGGATGTTCATCAAATTGACCTGAAGTTTCCCATTAAAGTAGAGCCATATTGTAATTATTAATGTTTTTCTGGTATTATTTGACCAGGGGTCTCATTTATTTATTAGTACATTTTGTGCTGACATTGCCAGTTCACCCTGTGTCTCCACTGTTCATTCCCCCTAATTTGAAAGATTCTCTTTTCAAGTGGAAGAAGCACAATGTATTAAGTGAAGTATATTGTAAATCCCTTCTCCTCATATGTTGTTTTCTTTGAAGTAGATTATAATTCCATGAATGAATAAGATATCTCAGATATCTGTTTACACTATGCTCCTTGGGATCAGAGATTGTTTGGTTTTCAGTTTTTTCTATCATCAGTTTCAAATCTAGTGTCTGGTATATAATATGTTTGTTAAATTGAATTTAATCGTTTTATCTCTGTTTTCCATCAGAAAATCGATAATTACCACTTGTGCTTTCTGTCTCCACCAGGGATGTGATGAGAGCAGAGGCATAAGTTGTAACATTTTGAATGCATGAAACTTCATCTGAAAAGAATAACATTCTCACACACAAATTTTTTTAATGTGAATCTGTTTTCCTCTTTATTGTACCTCCCTTTTGCACTGTATTTGACTTAGAAAAGAATTGCTGGCTTAGTTTCATTTACCATTTATGAAGAAGTGTCTTAGTGTTTGAGGCCATGGCAGTGCTAATAAATACTTAATTATATATGATATTCACATGTCACTCTTAAGCTTTTAAGAAATATCAAAAGCCTTTTTAAAAAAGTTAATTGATAGGTAGAATATGTCAATACTGATTGTACCTCTGTTGGGGGTATGTGTGGGGAGTGGGTGGGTGTGTTTAAATGACTGTACCTTCTTTCCAGCAGAAGGGCACAGCTGTGTAGTTGTTTTAATTAGTAACTACATGGCTGACTGACATCTAGCTAAATCAGTGACTTAGCCTTTTCTGGAGTTGAGGAAAGGTACTATCAATGTAGTTCATATACTGTTCATTAAATGAGTGCAGGCTATATAGGAAACAGCTGCTGGAATTTGCACATGCTATGGTAGGAAGTAATGAGCTTGGTGTGGAGATTTAAAAATTTTTAAACTCCTACTGAAAATCCAAGCATGTGACATCTTCAGAAGAAATAAGGAAAAGCTTTAGAAAATAGATCAGTCCAATCAGCAGTGGAACATGTGGCAGCCTTGTTTAACCTGAATAGCTTCTCTTCTTTTTCTGGCAAGGGGCAAGTTGCCAAGCACAAGGACTAAATAAATAGGCTTAATCTAATTGGGTCTGTAGAGGAGAAAACACTTGGCCTGTTCTATTATGAAAGAGACATGCACAAAGTCAGCATTCCTTCAGCTGTTAAAGAATCATTATATATAACAGAAAATCTTTTTTCTTGGAAATGTAATAAGGGACATGGATTGGTTCAAGTGGTCTAGAAATTTAGACTTGTGATTTCAAGGTCTACCTATGCAAGTAGTATTTAAACAAAAATTAGTTCTTTTTTTACCCCATAAGAACTTTTATTTGCAATTTTTATTGTTTACCTCTCCCCTTACTACCTGAAAAATTTACTTTTTTTCCCCACATATTTTACAAACTAGAATAGGATGTGATAGGGAGAATTGAATGGCACCCATCATCACAAAATTTCAGAATGTGAGCAGACCTCAGCAGCTCTTCAGTTTTACCCATACCAGAAAAGTAACCCCAATACAACATGTTCTTCTTTGTTTGAAAGAAAGTGAAAGGAATGCACTGAAGGGACATGGCTCCTATCAAGGCTACCCATTCATTCTACTTGTGCGTAACTGTCAGAGGAGATTGTTGTTGACATCAAGTCTATGGTTGCTTCTTTGCAACTTAAATCTATTCTGTGTTATCCTCCAATTCTTTTTTCTTTCTTCAAACTAAGCCTCCCTAGCTCTTTCATATAATTCTCATAAGACAGAGGCTTATGGCATAGAATTGGAAATTCCATATAAAAGTCTGAGAACTAGATATTATGAATCCCAGCTCTATTTTGTTAGCTGCATGCCTTTTTATTAACTTCTTTAAAACTGTTGTTGGTACAGTTATTTTTCAGTTTCTGACAACCCAATTGAGGTTTTCTTGCAAAGATACTGGACTGGTCTGCCATTTTCTTCTCCCGTTCTTTTTACAGATGAAAAAATGGAGGCAAACAGGATTAAATTACTTATCCAGAGTCACACAGCTACTAATGCCTAAGACCAGAATTGAACTTGGATTTTCCCAGGGCTTTATCCACTGTGCCTCTGTGTTCTCTATACTTCTTTAAAATGAGGGAGCTACCATAGATGATATCTCCAAGGACTTTTTCTGTGTAAATGTGCAATATTATTCAGCAAAGTCATCTCTTATTTCCATTTTTTTTCTTTCATTCTTCATCCTCTGCAATAGTTAACATTATTGACTATACCTACCGTCTGAAAAGCCTTTCTTTCCTTGACTGTTACAATACTACTTACACTATCTCCTTAGATAATCTCATGTTTCCATGGCTTCAAATATCATATCAATTTAAATGACTCCTATATCTAGTCCCAACCTTTTTCTTGATCTTTGATCATTTTATCTTTTGGACTTTTCCACCTGGAGAAGTTAGCCTCTCAGAAACAAGTTCCACCTAAACTGGCCCCTACTCAACACTTCTTATTGCTGTAGAAGGAGCCCTTATATTCCCAGCCACCTAAATTCAGATTTAAGCCCTCAGTGACTCATCATCATAGTCAAGAATTTACAAATATTGTGTGCCATGTGTTATGCTAAACATTGTGATAAAAAAGTGAACCATTCTCTACATTCAAGAACCCAAGACCATATGCAGATAGAATCAAGATACATGTAAAGTAGATGTAGATCCAAGGTAAAATTTAGATGGGAAGGCACCAGCAGCTAGAGGTGTAGCTAGAGGTAAGGATTGACAAGGTTTCCTCCAGAAGGTGGTATTTGAGCAGAGGATTTGAAGGCCATGGGTGAGAAGGGAGAACATCTCAGGCATGGGAGACAGCCAGTGAAAAGGCAGTGAGCCAAGATGACAGGTCTATAGGGTGTAGGATGTGGTCACATTGGAAGAAGCCATGTTGTGTATGAGGAGTTCTAAATGCCTAATAGAGGAGCCTAAAAATAATATGGAACCGGGGCAGCTAGATGGCGCAGTGGATAGAGCACCAGCCCTGAAGTCAGGAGGACCTGGGTTCAAATCTGGTCTCAGACACTTAACATTCCCTAGCTGTGTGACCCTGGGCAAGTCACTTAACCCCATTTGCCTCAGCAAAAAGCAAAAAAAAAAAAAAATAATAATAATATGGAACTTCTGGAGTTTATTGAAGAAGGGGGTAGGCGTAACTTGACCAGACCTGTCAAAATTAGAAGATTCACTTTGCTACTTGTATGGTGGGGGGAGAGGAGGTCAGTGTGAGAAGAAACTTGAGGTAGAGAGACCATTTACAGTACTGTAAGTAGCTCTCAGGCAGAGGCGATGAAGGCCTGGACTAGGGAGGTGGCTATATGTGTAGAGAGAATGGATTGTGTGATAGAAGTAGAAATGGTAAAATTTCAAATCATATCTTGGGCATGGGGAGGCAGTAAGAGGGAAGAATTGAGGATTACATTAGTTGTAGACCTGGATGACTGGATGGATAATGGTACCTTCTATGGTGGAGGTGCCTAACATCCAGCTTGTGGTCTGCATGGGTTACACATCACAGTTCCTGAGAGCAGTCAAACCAGATTAAAGTATAGTTGGAAAATATTTCATAAAATAGATAGGATTACATTTTGAAACTGCCAACATGCAGCCCTAAGAGATCCTTAAGGGCTGATTTTTGGTTCCCATTTCCCAGTTTGACATCACTACTCTGTAGTAATAGGGAAGTTTAGAAGAAGGGGTTTTCTGGAAAAGATGATGAGTTTTGTTTTGAATGTATTGAAATTGAGATGCTTATGAGGCCTCTACTTTGAAATGCCCAGTGTGTGTGTGTGTGTGTCTGCGCGTGCGCGCACGCATGTGCGTGCGTGTAAAATTTTCCTGGTTAATTAGCTTTGTGTCAGTTATGAGGGATGATTTTTTTTTTTGACTGGGGTAGATGAATATATTTTGTTGACATAAAAACCAAATATAGCAATAAACATTTAAAATGATTTTTTTAATAGCTTAAAAAGTTATAAAATCGGGCAGCTAGGTGGTGCAATGGATAGAGTATCAGCCCTGAAGTCAGGAGGACCTGAGTTCAAATCTGGTCTCAGACACTTAACGTTACCTAGCTGTATGACCCTGTGCAAGTCACTTAAACTCAATTGCCTCAGCAAAAAGGGGGGGGGGGTTATAAAATCACACTGAACATTTGTAGATGTTTGTAAAATCACATATTTAAAGGGATAATGTTCTGATAAAGTTTTGAGATTTTCCCAGAACAACATTATGGACTGAAATAATAGTCCTGAACATGTAATAGAATATATGATAGAAAAAAAGATGAAAAATTTTTGGTAAATATCAAATTTAATGTTTCTCTTCTGGGTCATGTGGAATAAGGTTCAACCAGCCATCAGCCAAAACAATAAATGTTCAGTGAGAAGTTTTAGAACATGGGTTTTTAAATTTATTATTCACAGGACCCTCTCTCATAGATGCCATCTAATGGGTAGAAGATATGACCCCAGATTTTTTCTTTCTTGCTGGACGGGGAGTCTAGAGATTTGGGTTTTAGTGAACGATGTTTGCCATAATCTCAGATAAATCTCTCCACTTACTTAGTTTCCTCAGTTGTAAAATGAAGCCCAGGTGTAGATCTCTGTAGCGCTAAAAACATCATTTGTTTTTTGTCATTTGAACGATACAGACTCAATGCTTTATATGTAAAGAGAAGGGAGGAAGCTCTTCTGGTCATTATGAATAGGAAAGACTTTGAAGAAAAGGTGGCACTTGAATGCATTTATAAGGATAGGTGAATGTGGGTGAGGAGAGAGACTGTAATGTTCCCCAGGCTTAATATTTCATCTCCCATCCTCCACATACTTTGCATTGTTGGTCCCTGGTCCCAGCTGTTCCTTGAGCGCAGTAGCAGTATATGCCATCTTCATCTTCATCTCTTGAAAGTCACATCTTATAGAAACTTTTTCCTTACCCTACACTTACAAGTTGGCTTGTGTTTATTTTTCTGGGACAGTGTGTAAGCTTGAAGGCAATGACTTTGATTTTATCCATATTTAGTGCCTAGTACAATTTCTTGCATATGGTAGCTATTTTTATAAATGATGAATTTCATTTAGTTTAATCCATAGGTGGTGGAAAGCTATTGAAGATTTTGGAGCAGATTGATGGATATATTCCAAATGATGCTTTGAAAAGCTTAATTTAGTGTCAGCAAATAAGATAAATTGAAGTGGCCCTGTCATTCTTGATGAGAAATTGAACTACAGAGTAACCTTAGCTTCAGGAAGAAAGGAAGGGTCATCAGCATTTGATAAGCGAGTGACTACTGGAAGAGATGAAGAAGTGAAAAATCACTTAAGAGACTTAAGAAAGAAATGAAAAATCATTTAAGAGTCTAAGTGACTTGAAATAATTAACCAAAATGTATGTTTCTATAAAAGTTCATTTTCTTGATGTAACCACTAACATTTTCTTTCTCTTTACAGTACTTAGGCCATGTAGAAGTTGACGAATCAAGAGGAATGCACATTTGTGAAGATGCTGTAAAGAGATTGAAAGCTGTATGTATATTTGTTTGTCAGAATGTTAGTCTATATTCTTTTGTTAGTCTGAAAATTCTTATTTCCTTATTTCCTTTAAGAAAAAATTTGGGTTTCCTAGACAGATACAATGTGGTGGTCACTGGTCCACACTGCAACCTTTTGATTTGACATACATTCCAATGGAATTTTATTTTATTTTATTTTATTTTATTTTATTTTTTCCGGTCTGTGATGCTTTTTTTGGAACCAAAGTAATTCAAGTGGGGCAGCCAAATGTCACAGTGATTAGAGCACTGGCCCTCTAGTCAGGAGGATCTGAGTTCAAATGTGGCCTCTGATACTTACTAGCTGTATGACTTTGGGCAAGTCACTTAACCTAATTGTCTCTCCTCAATCTGTCATTTCCCCCACCCTAGTTGGCAAAACATTTTTGAGTTCTTATTTTTTTGAAGGCATGTTAAACAAAAGATTCATTAATATTTGAGGAGAGACATTATGGAGTAAAGAATAGAGAGTTAGAACAGTCAGGGTTTTTAATCTCCCTTCTGACTATGTGACTTTTGGCTGTATGACCCTAGACAAGATATTTAACCTCCCAGTGTCCCTAGAAGTTCTAAAACGTTGGCCTTGGCAGCTCTAAAAGTTGCAAAATACTTGCTGATCCATTTTAATAATGGCGTTTCCTCACTGGAAGTCCCATATACTAAGAAATTCACAAACCTACCTGGAAGGTCACCTCACCTGCTGGAAAAAGTCCTCCATTTGAACTCAGAGCATCTGGGTTTAAATCCCCATCTTTGTTGCTTTCTGCTTGTATAATCTTAAGCCAGCTTCTTCCCTTCTCTAGCCTCATTTTGTAAATGGAGAAAATTGTACTCGATTCTTCTGTGTCTAGATCAGTGATCCTATTTTCAAGTTCTTCTCCACCTTTAAATCCTATGATTCTATATATATTATAATTAGAGGGAATATATTTCACAAGGTGAAAATCCACCCTATTTTTATTCCCATCTCTACTTCAGTAAGTATGTGTTTGTGTTTGTATGTGCACAGAAGTATATGTATATACGTGTGTGTGTGTGTGTGTGTGTGTGTGTGTGTGTGTGTGTGTGTGTGTGTGTGTGTGTGTATCAAATACATACTTTTCCTTAGGTCTTCTCCAATATAACCTAACACTCTAAGCTCCATTCCCTTTATACACAAATGAAAATAGTCTAGGATGAACTATTCATTTTGCCTGAATTTCATGTCAGGTGTGTATGAATCTATTTGAGAAAAGTTATCTTCTGTTTTGTTTTAAAGAAAAAAATGAAGCAAATTAAATATTAATTGAAGTTCTAAATTCTATGAGGTTTAGGTAAAACTTTGAATTTTCTACTTTGGGGTAGATAAGAAGATTGTTGAATTATTTGATACCTGTCTCCCTCTGGGTGAATGAATTACTCCTTTCTCCAACATGTTCTTTAATTGTTACTGCACAAACTTGTAGCATCACTTCTGCATGTCAAATTTATCCTTATCCCAAACAGCGTTTAAAATCTATGCTTTGGGTTTGTCAGTGAAAGGCTGCCATAAGGATGGCTTCTAATGACTGCTGTTTCTAATAGTGCTTACTAATTCAAACTTTTCTTCTAAAATGCATTTGGATAATGTCTTATCTGAATCTTCACTGGTATAGAATATTAAGGAAGCAATTCATAGAAGTCAAGGTGGATATATCTAAAGGAATCTAGACTATTATAATCAATGGCACAATTTAGAGGAAAGGAACGCCCTTAAAATAATAGATTGTGATAATAGTGCCATTTATGCATTTGGTTTTTTGTTGTTGTTGTTGTTTTTGTTTTTATTTTCCCTCCTCCCAACAATGGATACTTGTTAAATACTTTTGGCTGATGGAGTATTTTAAAACTAACCAGTATACTCAATGTATCCCTAGGTTTTTTTTGAGGGTACCATTTGTAAAATCTGCTTACAAAGTGCTTTGCTATACCACAGATTTATACCCCCTGTACACTGAATTAGTGTCATCCCTCATTATCATGGAGAAAGCCTAGACTCATTGGTACTTTTGTCTTTGGTATGAAGTACCAATTTTGTAATTATTTATTCTTTGTTCAAATATGGCTTCATTAGATGAGAAAGCAGACCTAAAATTTGCTTGTGACATTTTTCAGTCTTCTCTAGGAATTGTGCAAAAGAACTTAGTAGTGAACTTCAAAAAAAAGAAAAAGAAAAGAAACCACATTTTATTCATCTTTTAGTTCTTCCAAAGTTGAAAATATCAGGAGTAAACAAAACAAAAAAGCCTCTCTCTGCCTCTTAAAGTTAAAGGACACAGAATGAATGGTCTATTCTAGGATAGGTGAGGAAGGGAGATAAACCAAAATCTATCCTTCAGTACTTTAGAACAACATCAACAACTTTTCAACAGAAACCATGATAAATACAGGACAATGCAAGAAAAAGAAAAAATGAAGAACAGTAAAAGAAAAAGAAATCTGTATGAAAATTTTTTAAGTATAATTTTTAGGAGTTTTTAGAGGTACCCAATGGCAGCTTTTCCCACATTCCATCAATTTTCCATTTATGATAATAAGGCTTATTTTTACTAACTGTAACTGTGATCTGTAACTGTGGTCTGGAGATGTCCCATTTATATTTGAATGCACTCATCTAAGAATTTTGTTTTCTGCTTTAGCTTCTTTAGAGTAAGAATAAGAACTTGTTCTGTTTCTTCTGAAATATTATGGGAAAAATTTGAAGCATTAATAATATATTGAATAACAAAAAATTGGCTAGATATTAAGGTCCAAATATAATATTCCATTGTCAGAAAAAAAGCATATGTAGTTCTTTGAAGTCCAGATTTTGCTTATATTCATTCCTATAACTGGTAAAAACTAGAAGTTGTCATGCACCTAAAAACTAAGTTGTGCAATTTTGGTCTAGTACTTTTATTTAAATTGGAAAAGGGAAAAAGCAATAAAAGCTGCTTTTCATACACCTCGATTTCAGTAACTCTACCTTCTTGCACTGTGACAGGAGGGTGTCACGCTTTTCTTTTACTGTCAAGACCTAAAGAATTTCATGAAGGATAACTTTGAAATTTGTTCAGAGAAAATAACAATAGTGCTTGAGTAGTTTAATGCCCCATTTAAGAGAAACTCAAAGCAGCCATACCCCTTTCCTAGTCAGAACTTTACCATGTGTATGCAACACTTGGTAAACAAAGTTTAGATGTTAGTGCAAGTGATGCCTCTTTGATATTCCTTGAAAGAAGGCTGTTTTTTCTATTTTATTTGTTGGTTTTATATTGTAAACAACTAGTTATTCAAAAGATCATCAGTCTTCCAATAGTTTACAATATAAAACCAAAAATACAAGACTGATGATCTTTTGAATAACTTGTTGTTTTTGTTTGTTGGTTGGTTTTTGAGGGGAGGTAGCAGTATTTAGATCTCTTGGGGTTTTATTATTGATAGCAGAAAGCTTAATTATTTGAGCCCATAAAATTTATTTGACCATGACATTCTAATGAATGTTTATATCTTACAGATGTGATAAAGAAAGTTTTACCTATACCAGGAAATATACAAACATTCCCAGTGCCTGATTGATTCAAATGTATTCCTTCATTTTTCTGGATTTGCAAATATCTAGAGATTGTTCTCTGTGTTGGTGATAATTTCACCAGATATATTTAATCTTTTCGACTTTTAAAAAACTTAGATCTTTTGGCCTCTTTCCAAAAAAAATAGGAATACCATTTTAGGAGGTATATCTGGAATTCAATTCTCTCCCCTTTTCCCCACTTTTCTTCTTTGTCCTGCCTACTTCTCTCTCCCTCTTTGTTTTTTTTCTTCTTCCCCTCCCATCTTCTATTTTTTTCTTTCCCACTTCATTTTTTTTCTTTCATTCTCCCTTTCCTGACTTCTATTTTTTTTTTTTTTTTATATATGTAAGGTGTGTAGGGGAGGGAGGATGATACATCAACCCTAATTTACCAACAAGGTGCTCTATAATCTCATTAAATCGATTGAGGGACTTATCAGATTGATCAGGGATTTCCCTTTTCATAAATAGAATTGTTTTATTTTGTAAATATGATAAATTTTCTATATTTAAGTAGAAGCATTCTTTACCTCCCACCCCAAGTATTCTGTTGAAAGGGCAGCAGAATTTCAGAAAGTCTGAAAGTGTTTGGAATCCTGTTGTGTCCATGCCCAATTCATATTGGCCCAAATAGAAATTGATGATTTTTTTCTTCTTTAAAAGCCTTGCTGTGTGCAGTTTATATTTGGCTTTCCTCCTCTACAAAACATTCATTTGACAAAAATGATATGAAATGGCCTCTGACCTTTTTTATCCTTATTTATTTTTTCTCTAGCTACTGATTGAATATAAAATAATCTTAATTTTAATCGAGTCTATTATTCCATACTACTCATGAATTTAATAAACAAGACTATGTTTTTCTGGAAAACCTAAATCTCCAAATGAGTGCTGTAGAAAGATTTTGGAGATGCTTAGCTTGCTCCATAAAGGGCCTGTATTGTGCCTGATGCTATGTCTTTAGTTTTTTTCATAAATGACACCATTTAGATTTTTCTGTATAAATATAGGACATGTTGGAGAATAAGCCGACAGAATGAGGCTTATGCTAAAGTATAAGAAGTCTTTGAAGCTTGTTTATTAAAGTTTAAAATTTTAAAGAATTGTATAACAGAATGCACCAAAAATTTTATTGGACAATGAATTTCACAAAGTCCAGTGACTTTTGGAAATACTTGATTTTTTTTATTAATACTTTTTATTTGCAAAACATATGTATGGATAATTCTTCAACATTAACCCTTACAAAGCTTTCTGTTACAAATTTTTCCCCCCTACTCCCCATCCTTCCCCTAGATGGCAGGATATCCACTCCCTGTTAATTATGTTAAAATACTTAAGAAATCTAATATATGTATACTTATTTCCACACATCATTTTTGTGCAGGAGAAATTGTATCTACAAGAAAGAATAATCAGATAAAGGAAATACAATGCAAGCAAACATCAATAGAGAGCATGAAAATGATATGTTGTGGTCCACATTTCACATCCCTCTCTCTGGGTGTATATGGCTTTCTTCACTGAACAATTGGAACTGGTTTGAAGCAGGAAATACTTGATTCTTAAACAAAGGAACTTTTAGCATTGTGATGCTGTTTGAATTTTGGAAGAATTTTTAAAAGCAACAAGAAATCTCATTTTCTCATTCTTTCCCCATCCTAATTTAAAAATTTTTTTTCTACTTTTAAAAATTATTTTCATATAATTTAGGAAACATTTTTATAGAAATAAATTATATATTACCTCCTGCTAATTTGCAACATTTTTAATATATGATAAATAGTCCCCACTGTAAGATGATTAGCAACATTTCCACGTTAACTACAATAATGTTACCTTCTCTTAGTATAAGTATAGTTATCACCTCATGTATGACATTATCTCAAGGGAACAAGGTGCTTTCCCCTATTTATATCACTGTTTTGCCTAACATGTTTTTGGTGGAACCAATTAAGATCTTTAGGTCCCTTAGAATTGTGATATTCTCAAGTGGGAAGTAATTAGAATTCAAATGGGATCTAGTTTGAGAATCAAAAAATCCAATTACATAAGCCATTTATCATAACTGGCTTTAAATCACTCACCTGAATATGTCTATCACCTTGTATTTTGCCTTTTTAACTTATCATGCCATTTACAATCAGGAGTTCCTTGATAATTAATTGTCAGTGAATTGATGACACAAATGTCTGTTGTCCACCGAATGTTCTCATTAGGGTTTTCATAATTTGTTATATCATAATTCATAATTGGAATGAAAGGTTGCATTTTTTCTAAGCAATTTCTTAAAAGATAAACCAGAGTTTTAATGTCTCTTGATTTTGAAGTAAAACACTTGACTCTGAAGTAAAAAAAATTTTTTTTCATTGTTTATGTGTTCTCTCTATGTTTTGGTTTTAGATTAGCTTTATTGTACTAGTGTCTAATATGTTCTGTTTTTTAAAAAAAATTCACTATTTGATATATTTGTTTTAATATTTGTTCTTGTTTTAGCAGGTAAAAGAATCATAATTTAATTTTTATTAAATGAGTATTAGAAGTGTTCACTAAACTATTAACTTGTAATATTTTAAAAATTCATTTTGCATGTCTCTCCTCCATTAACATTTGGGATCTTTTTCAAAGACAAGAAAAATAAATATTCTTCATGTATAACAAGCGCTTTGCTCAAGACCAAATTAATTAACTGACACTTTCCCTCCACTCCTTCCCTTTCACAAGAATGAGGTGTAGCCACTGACAAAATTCCTAGCTTTTGCTACAACTTTGAAGGCTCATGGTTACTTACAGTTTAACAAAACCTTATCACTGAATTTGGCAGCAGAGATGGGCCCTTTCACACCCACTACTTAAAGTTCATTTTGGGTACTTCAGTTCGCACATTTGCTATGTGCAAGGCCCTGGGGAATAAGGAAAAAAGTAAATAGCTTCTCTCCAGTAGGAATTTACATTCATTCCAAGTGCAAAAACTTTGCTATACTCTAGAATGTTGTGTTCTAGAAACATGTTTTTGTTTTTTCTAAGAAAACTTTCTAATGTTTATGATTACATTATATAGATTTACATATTTTATAATTGCCTGTAAGAATTTAATGAAGATATTTTTGTATACTGTCTATTTCTAGAACAGAATTATTGTCTTTTTTATGTCATGGACCTTTTTGCCACTCCGAGACTCCTTTTCAGAATGATGTCTTTAAATGCATAAAATTGAATGCTTGGAATTACAAAGAAAATAATTACATTGAAATATAGTTATCAAAATATTTTTAAAAACAAGTTGATGGGACTCCATGTTAAGAACCCCTGTTTTATAAGTAAATCCAGTACCAAAAATGAATACAAAAGCCTTGAGATACAATGTGACAAAATCCAGGAAATACAGACTGAAAATTTAAGCTCTTCAGCCCCAAATTCTTCAGGTCTTTAATTTGACAGATTGGTGGCATTATACTAAACTGAACTTAAATATTGACTTAAGTTTAATTACCCCCCTTTTTTTTATCAAAGATTAACTCTGTTTTGTTTTATAAGTATTTAGTAAATTATAATTTCAGTCTTTATAATGGTGGTCAATTTAAAAATTTTGCAATTCTTAAAAATTTGTACTTGAATTGCAGGTATCAATCTATTCCATTCAAGCCTTTGCAGAAAATATGCAAAACTTCATTAAGGGGGAGGGAGGAATTCGCTAGTTTCCTAAATTGAGATTAAGGTCTACTGACTTACTAGATTCCCAGATTAATTCTTCCTCTTGACCCCATTCGTACCAAATGCATTGACTTGATGCTCTCTGCAGGTGGTCGAGGCAAAGTCCATCTGTTCTTTTTCCAAATACACTCGTATTTGCTGTCTGTATTTTTAAAACAGACCTTGAGGGACAAGCAAATGGAATTTCATGGCCTACCAAATTTAAAGACCTTTGGAACTGGTCTATTGCAAACTTTTTTTTTTTTTTGGCTAGTTTGGAAATCTCTATCAGCTTATAGTTTGGGAGAATGAAAAATAGGAAATGGGGACTTAGCCTTGATGACATTCTTTTTTTTTAAAGGTAACCTTAACTTTTGGGAGGGTATAATTATGACTTTTCCTGAAGGTGGCCTTGCCAGTTGATATTATTCATAAAAGTGCTTTGGCAGTAGTAAAGGGAACAATGTTTTGGGAACATGTTTTGTATCATCCTTCTCATATAAAAGGTTCCTATAGTTGTTCAGAAGTTTAAAATGTACATTTCATCAGACTAAAGAGTCCTTAATACTTCTCTGCTGCCAAATTTAGAAGATTACTATATTAAGAGAAATAAATGGGATAACAGAAGAAAATGCCAAACTAACCACTCTGCATGAGTGCGGATCTCAAGTTATGTTTTCTTCTCATTCTTCTTTTTACCAACTCCGGGGCTGTGTGATGCTTTTTTCTTTGTTTTCATGAGCCTTTCCTCTTTCCCTGTCATTCCCTGTATGGGTAACTCTAAAACTTTTCCTCCGTCCCCTCCCTTCTTTGTCCCTTTCCCAACTTTTGTATGTGCTTGTGGGTTTGAAACCCTGGGACATTTGTAGCCTCGTACAATAATAGTGCTCGACTTGTCCCTCCTGTTCCTCCAGGAAAGGAAGTTCTTCAAAGGCTTCTTTGGAAAAGTAAGTTTAATGCCCTGTTTGTGCTTGTTGTATAAGGAGTTACACCCCTGGTTTAGCACTCTATATATCTCTGTTACGTGTTTCAATTTTACAAAACAGTAACTTTGGGTTCAGTATTTTACTACTCATTAATCAATTCAAGGATTGACATGGACAGTGTTTGTGGACTAAAAAGTAAGCCTTAATGAGTATATTTAATACCTGAATGTCAGATGATGTCCAGAGTAATCAAATAGTCCCAATAGAGCTTAGGAAATGATTTTAAATTTATGATCACTCATCTTAAGACTGATTATCAAGAAGATCTTGAGGAGAGGCTTGATCTAGAATGAATTTCAATATCCCTCCCAGATCTAAATTTGTTTTCTTTTTGTCCCTATCCATAGTATCATTCATAAACTAACAAAACTAGAGTTTGTATTTAATATTCAATATTGAAAATGAAACAGAGAAGCAACCTCAGATTCAATGAGCTCTCTCCCAGATTTTTTCATCATAAATTCAAAACTAATTCTTTTAAACCTTCTTCAGCCAAAATTTTTAAAAAGCATAGAATTCTGGGAGTTCAGAAGCATTCTCTTTAGGAAGCCTGCCTATGTTTTAACATTGTTACCCAAGAAAAATAAATGTTTATTAATGGCTCATCATGTCATTTATATCATGTCGTCTATGAGGACCTCTCCAAAGAAGGACTGGGAGTATGTAATCAGTCAACAGATTCATTTGTAAAAGAATATCATTCTGTGACATATGGTAAATTTCTGCTGTTTTATTTATAAGACTTTGATCATTTACTTTGTACAGAATAGATTTAGGTACATCATAAAACATTTCTCAATTGATCTGAATATAAATTTCTTGACTCATTATTAATATGTTCATATAAACTACTTCAGCTGTTAATGTTTTCTTCAAAAAAAGGTTACTATATTAAACTGATATCCATTTTCTTAATCAAAGAGACATCTTGATCATCACTTTATTTTAAAATTTTTTCACCTAGTTGAGGTCCCTTTCATACTTGCTTAATCTAAATTGATTTTAAGAAATTTGAGTTGGGTGATACAGTTCCATTTTTTCTGGCTTTTTGAAGTGAAAGGCCAAATAATTTGCCTTTTGCATGTCATAGGCAATTTTTGGCAAGGAGCTTGAATGTCAGTCATCTATAACTATTCCTTAGTTCATAAGAAGGTTAAATGGGGCAGCTAAGTGCTGCAGTGGATAGAGGGCCAGACCTGGAGTCAAGAAGAGTCATCTTATATTCAGGTCTGGCTCAAATGCCTACTTATGTGACCCTTGACAAGTCATTTAACCCTGTTTGCCTTAGTTTCCTCATATGTAAAATGAGCTGGAGAAGGAAATGGCAAACTCCTTTAGGATCTTTGCCAAGAAAGCCCCAGATGGATTCATGAAGAGTTGGCACAACTGAAAAATGAATGAATAACAACAAAGATTTGAGACATCCATGTTTGGAGGGGATCTAATACCTATGACATCTTTTCTTAATGTTTAATTTCATTTTGATTCAGCAGATATTTTATTCATTCCTGATAAAGTGCAGTTCCAGGATGATAGGTTCAAGGATTTAAAGTTTAAAAACAAAACACAACAAATCCAACTCTTAAGGACCAGGGATTCTGTTGAGAGATAAAACATATAGCCAGTAATAAGTATCAAATCTTTTAAAAATACAATTTCTAATAGCAATACCACATTGCCACAATAAACATACAATTTCCCTTTGCTGATTTCTTACACTTAGCTTAAAGTAGATGGAGATGGCATAGTTAAGAATAGGAATTACATTTACATTGGTATTTCAGTCATTCAACCAACAAACATTTATTAAACCCTTATTCTGTGCCAAGCACTATGCTCAGCTCTGGGAATGCAAAGAAAAGCATACATTCTCATGGGATGTAACGCATGTAACGTCAACAGTTAAACACATAGAAAATATGTACAGAGGAAATAAAAAGTAAAAGGAAAGGTGAAGGCATTAAGAATTAAAGGGATCTGAAAAGGCAGAAAGTGTTCTTTGAATTGGATCTTGAAGACAGAAGTTCCAAAAGGCAAAAGTCAGAGCATTCTAGGCATGGGGGAAAAGGCATGGAGAGGGCATATCATGTTTAAGGGACAGTGAAGAGACCAGTGTTGCTGGAGCATAGAGTTCATTGATGAACAGGTAAGGTGTCATAGACTAGAAAGGTAGGAAGAAGCTAGTTTAGAAAAAGCTTTAAATGCCATGCAAAGGATTTTATATTTGGTCCTAGAAGATTGACAAAAGTTGTTGAATGTTGTTTATATTCTGTGTATCACTTTGCAAATGTAAGCAATTGTTATTCTCTTTATTTACAATAGTGACATAATTTCTCCCATAGTATAAGCAGCTGATGGCACATTAGATAGAGCACTGTACTTGGAATCGGGAAGTGAGTTCAAATTCAGCCTCAGATACTTACTGGCTGTGTAATCCTGGTCAAGTTACTTTACTCTGTTTGCCTCAGTTTCTCATCTGTAGTATGAGCTGCAAAAGGAAATGGCAAACAACTCTAGTATCTTTGCAATGAAAACAGTCAGATATGACTAGAACAACTCAAATATCATAATTAAATAAATAGTATATTAAATTATTTTATTACATTGTACTACCTGCCCATATTTTGTGACTAGAAAAAGGTAGGCACAGATGAAACTATATTAATATTATTTCTCTAAAGCTAATTTGCAAAAATTTTCTGTAAAGCAAATCAGAGAAAACATTTCTGCCACACAGATTTCTAGGAACTCAACTTTCTAAATTTTTTAACATTAAAGTTAAATGTCATCTTATAAAAAATTTCATCTTTAATAAAAGTACCTCTCCCAGCAGTTAAGTAAATCATGCTACTATTTACAATTTGGGTGAAATGTTAAAACATTGCTCGAATTGGTTTTTCAGCAGAGCTTGTCTAAAAAAATTTCTTATATTAATCTTTTTTTTGGGGGGGGAATAATGAATTTTTCAAGGAGTTTTTTTTTCTCCTGTTCTAGTAAATGCATGAATCTCTTGTGTAACAAAGCATGATTTCATTTTATTTTATTTTATTTTTATTTATTTATTTATTGCTTGCTTGCTTGCTTGCTGAGGCAGTTGGGGTTAAGTGTCTTGTCCAGGGTCACACAACTAGGAAGTGTTAAGTGTCTGAGACAAAATTTGAACTCAGGTCCTTCTGACTTAAGGGCTGGTGCTCTATCCACTGTGACACCTAGCTGCCCCACAAAGCATGATTTTAAAACAACGGTTTTCGTCAGAAGCTTTTTAAATCCATTATCGATCATCATAGCTATGTAGACTGCTGAAGAACACCCCAATTTTTTTTTCTTTTTATTTGCAAAACATATGTATGGGTAATTTTTCAACATTGACCCTTACAAAGCTTTCTGTTATAAATTTCCCCCACCCCTAGCCCCTACCCCTCCCCTAGATGGCAGAAAGTCTACTACATGTTAATTATGTTAAAATACTTGACAAATTGAATACATGTATACATATTTTTACAGTTATTTTGCTGTACAAGAAAAATCGGATCTAAAAGAAAAAAAAATCTGAGAAGGGAAACATAATGCAAGCAAACATCAATAGAGAGCAACAAAATGTTATGTTGTAGTCCATATTCATATCCCTCTCTCTGGGGAACACCCCAATTTTTAAGATGTTTGCATTACTTGTATATCAAGGAGAGCTGTCAGTGAACACAGCTTTATAATATATTCCAAGGATGGCTAAATTATGTTAATTAAGCATAGGAACTGCAGCTCTTACTAGTTCAGAAATTATAACCTGAAGGTAATAAGTGAGATGGACAATAGATATTTTAAAAGACGTAGCATACACCTTTTTATAAATAGTAATGAGTTAGAAGTTTTGGACTATTCATCCTGATCCTGCTTACTATTATTAAGAGTCTCAGATCTGCCCTCCCTCTTCCTCCTTTCTCTGGTTTGAAGGATAACATTGATAGTACAAGTTTCAGCAATATGACCTAAATCAATTTAGATTTTACCATAAAGTTTTGCTGCATCTAAATATTTCTCTCTCTGTGATAAGATTCTATTTCTAAACTTATTTCAGGAGTTGAGAACTGAAGAATTAAAAGTTCCAAATTGAAGACTGAAGAGTTATTTACTTCCCCACCCTACCCCCCACCCCGTGTCTTTGTGTGCATAGCACACTGTAGATACTTGATAAATGTTTGGTGACCGATTCCAAGCCCTTTGTGATCTAGCTTAATAAGTTTTTTCTGAACACATTGTTTAACTACACCACACATAGCATCAGCAGTGCCGTTCTTGATCTTTGCCTTCTAAAGATTGTCATAGGCAAGTAAATCTGACAGCCCAAGATAGATACATGCACATATGCATTAACAAAATCACACTCTCATAAACATACATTATTGAAAAATAGACACATACATGATACATTAAACTTGAAGTATATTTTTAAATAAATTTGTCTTCATATACTTCAGTAAAGATTCTACTCTGACACCTTATTGGTCTCACATATCTTAATAGCTGTGTGAACCTGGAAAAATCAACTAACCTCTGTTTGCCTCAGTTTCCATATCTATAAAATGGAGAAAATGATAGCACCCACCTCCCAGAGTTGAGGTTCAAATGAGATAATTATAAAGCATTTAGCACAGCATATAGGAAGCATTATATTATTATATATTAGCTGTTAAGTGTTATTATTGTGGCATAGAAGTCACACTGCATACTCAAAGGCTTTGTTAGTATAGCACAAGCTAAAAAGGTTTTGAAGACAAATGCTTCTTGTCCAAGGACCATCTACCAAGTCTGGAGAGGTTCATCACCAAGTTGACCTCAAAATGATGAACTCTGGAGCCATAGCAACTGCTATATTATAGAACAGTTGTGGGTTCTGCAATTTACTTCCATACAGATCCTTGTGTTATTTGAAGAGTCAAACCATAACATTGTCTAAGTATAATTTCTATCTTGTGGGAAAGGACAGAAAAATAAAATTGTTTGTTCCAACTCACAGGGTTTTAAAAAATAATTTTTTAATTTTTAATTTGTGGGATAAAACAAACATTTCAGTAACAAGGTGGGTTTTTTAAACCCACCTAGTTGTATAACCTCTGCTTAAAGAAGCTTCCTTAACCATTCAGAACAAAGTCAGCATTAAGAAGCTAAGTCCTCTAGCCACTGTATTTTAATTTTCATTTCTAATACAACCTAAAAATCATATTATAAACCAAAGGAAACACCCTATCCTATAACCTTAGGTTTTCTATTTGTATGGGAATCTTAGATTTTATCTGAAGTCTGAGATCAGTGTCATTGGTATGACTTAAAGCCTTACTGTGTACTTCAATGTGTCTAAATATATTAAGTAGAGGAGGAATATTTACCATATTATGAAGGAATGTCACCATGATCTTTTTGTTTGAAATAACCAAACCTTAGTATAAAAGTCACCAAAATAATTAACTTGAGTTTTTTATGTTCTATTTTGCTAGCTCTGGTTAATTCCATGCCAAATATTGTTTTATTCAAATCATTGTCACTGTAGTATTTTGAAGCTATTGCTTACTAGTATCAGATTCCAGGAAATAGAACAATTGGGAATAGCATTTTATTTTAGTATTATGGAGTTAAAAGGGTTTTTTTTTGAGGGGGTAAAGTTTTTTTTTTAAGTATGTAGTTTTTCTTTTAAAAGACCTTCATCTTCATATTCCAAGGTATAAATGTTTTATGAGATACCTGTTTTATACTTTCTTAAATCAATTTTCCCAGATTATTTTTTTCATTTTCTTTTTTTTTTTTTAATTAAAGCTTTTATTTGCAAAACATGCATGGGTAATTTTTCAGCATTGACCTTTGCAAAGCCTTCTGTTCCAAATTTTTCTCTCCTTCCTCCCACCCTCTCCCCTAGATGGCAGATAGTCCAATATATGTATACGTATTTATACAGTTATCTTGTTGCACAAGAAAAATTGGGTCTACAAGGATAAAAAAAGAAAAACCTGAGAAGGAAAACATAATGCAAGCAAACATCAACAGAAAGCATGAAAATGCTACATTGTGGTCCACACTCAGTTCCCACAGGCCTCTCCCTGGATATATATGGCTTTCTTCATCACTGAACAATTGGAACTGGTTTGAATCATCTCATTGTTGAAGAAAACCATGCCTATCAGAACTGATCATCTTATAGTCTTGTTGTTGCCGTGTATAATGATCTCCTGGTTCTGCTCATTTCACTCAGCATCAGTTCATGCAAGTCTCTCCAGGCCTCTCTGAAATCATCCTGCTGGTCATTTCTTACAGAACAATAATATTCCATAACATTCATATACCATAATTTATTCAGCCATTCTCCAATTGATGGGCATCCAGTTTCTAGCCACTACAAAAAGGGCTGCCACAAACATTCTTGCACATGTGGGTCCCTTTCCTTCCTTTAAGATCTCTTCGGGATATAAGCCCAGTAGAAACACTGCTGGGTCAAAGGGTATGCACAGTTTGATAACTTTTTGAGCATAGTTCCAAACTGCTCTCCAGAATGGCTGGATCCGTTCACAGCTCCACCAACAAAGTATCAGTGTCCCAGTTTTCCCATATCCCCTCCAGCATTCATCATTATCTTTTCCTATCATCTTAGCTAATCTGACAGGTTTGTAGTGGTATCTCAGAGTTGTCTTAATTTTCATTTCTCTGATCAATAGTGATTTGGAGCACCTTTTCATATGACTAGAAATAGTTTTAATTTCTTCATCTGAAAATTGTCTGTTCACATCCTTTTACCATTTATTGATTGGAGAATGGCTTGAATTCTTATAAATTTGAGTCAATTCTCTACTTATTTTAGAAATGAGGTCTTTATTAGAACCCTAGTGTTCAATTAAGAGTTGTAGTTCTTTGGACACAAATTTCTTCCTTCTCCACAGAACAGATTATTCTTAAAGGCATCACTTTCTGTGGTGAGAGGATCATAGTTCATTGAGGCTTAAAAGTGTATCATTATGCCATGTTCATCTTTAAAATACTTCCTTTATCAGAAATGCTTAGCCCCTATCAAAAAAAAATGATACTAACTTTTAAACCTTCAATTAGAGAAATATTGCACAATTCCCTTTGGCATGAAACATACATTTCTTATTTGGTGCATATGTAACTCAAGTTTACTTTATAAATGGTTGTTTCTGCAGAAAGCATTTGGAATTAACAAAGTTCTCCAGTATGTTTCTAAACATAAAAAAGCATAAGCTAAAAATTTTCCTCATTTATAGGCTTAAGAATCATTTTTTTTTAAGGTACATGTATCCATGAGATGCTCAATATGAATCCAACCTTTTTTATTCCATTGTAGTTGGTGAGTGATGGAATGCTTCAGAGAACATTGTGCTATTTTTTCTCTTAAGAAAGGGCAGAAAGTCAGACATTTCATATAAAAATCTAGTGAGTGTGCAAGAATGGACATGGAAAACTAGAAGATTTTCCAATTCTTCTTGATACTGTTATTTTTCATATATGTCAGAACATGTATTTCAAAGAATAAAACAAAAATAAGAATCCAGAAAGAGCTTATCTAATAAAGTACAAAAAAGATTAACGTCATACAGGAAAGGGTGTGGGAATTAAAATAGCCACAAGGAGGAAAAGGGAGGGTACACCAGACACTCCCTCATTTAGGTAAAAAGAATCAAGTCCATTCCCCAGTAGATAAGTGGTCAAAGGATGTGAATAGTTTTCAGAAAAGAACTACAAACTATAAATGACATCATGAAAACATGCTGTAAGTCACTGAAGGTATGAAAAATGCAAAACAGAAACAGCTCTTAAGATTTTACTCCACTGCATGCATATGAAAAAAATAGGAATAGTCAGTTTTGGAGGGGTTTTGAAAAGACAGGCACACTAATCCCCTATGGGTGGAGCTTTGAGGTAGTCTAGATGTTCTGGATTTCAGTTTGGAATTTTGCAATAAAAAAGGACTAAACTGTCTATACTCTGACTCAGCAATCTCATTATTGGATGAGTACTACAAGAAAAGAAATGTCAAAAACAGATCCAATATCAACCAAAAATATTGCCATGTCCTGTGGTAGTTAACAACCGGGGGGGAAAAAAAAGGAGGTTCATCAAGAGGGAACTGCTAGGAAAAAACAAATCTATAAGAATGTAACTTTGTAGTCCTATTGTACAATAAGAAATGATGAATCTTAGGAATACAAAACAACACAAGAAAGTTCATATGAGCAGTGTAGAGAAATATGGAGACTCAAAAAAAGCCTCTAAATAATGACTACAACAAAGTGAGAAATTCACTAAAAGAAAATTATTCTTGAGTTACAGAAAACCTAATTACCTTGCAGAATGAATAATGAAACATATCTCATCCCTTACTTCAAGAAATGAAAAGCTACTAGGACAAATTCTTGTCAGCTTTTGGCTCTAGATGTTTTTGCTTTATGTGTTCAGTCTGAAGGTAGCATGTTAAAGTCTTGTGATGTAGAAACATTTAAGAAAAAGAATTGAGGTTCCCAGAGACAGTAATCCAAATTGCCATAAGGAATTAATAAGAATACTGTTTAACACCCCCCCTCCCCCTTCACCTAGACATGATGCCTCCAGCATTTCTGACAGAAGGTATAAATATAACTCTGGTGAAATTCCATTATATCTGAAATGTTCTCTCTTGAAATTGTACTAATAGGCTCTTCAATAGTGGTAAGATTTTTTACATCAGAAAGCTTTGTTGACCACGCAGAATAAAACTGAAAACTTCATTTCATGTCATAGTAGAGATGAATTCCATTGGTTCCCCTCAAGTAAGGCTATTCCCTCTTTGGTTCTTCTACAGACGCTGAGATTGAAGGACAGTGTGATAATTCTGCCCATCACATTCTTGCCTTTTCATCATTAATTCAGTCTTCACTACAGAATAAGGATGCTCTCTTTTCTGTTTTCTGGGTTAGGGATGCTTCATTATAGGGTTCAGTCAATATGAAGTTGGCGAACAACTATTCCTACATTAGAAAATGCTTTTTCCAGATAGGTTGTCATCCCTTTCTGTATGTGTGAGGGAGAAAAACAAAGCAAAACAAATTCTGAGTTCTTTCCCCATGGGATGCATGTATCTTAGTTTGAGACCGGAGACACTTGCAAAGCTTTCCCTTCCACTTTGTCTCATAGGCTGCAGTCATCTCTCTGCTCAGCAGATGATTTGCCAACATAGTTTGATGTTGTGCCCCCTCTGTAAAACTTTTTTTTTTCTTTAATGTCTGCCCTCTTTGTAGTTGCCCCCATTTTAGGGCAGTGATCCCCAGGGTGTCCTGCTATTCTATGCATACATTCAGTTGAAGTCACTACTGTGGTTTCTTCACTGATTTCAAATGAATACCAGTACTTAGTTGTTTGAGTAATCATAGAATTTTAGACTCATAAATTAAAGAGTAAAGGTCATCTAAGGCTATTCTCTCCATTTTATGTAAAAGATAGCTTGTAAATAAACTCATCAAGAAAAATAATTCAATGACTCCATTCAAATAAGTAACAGACTCAGAGTTTGAAAGAACCTCAGAGTTCATCTAGTCTACCCCAACAGAATTTTTTCATATATCCTGACAAATAGTCATACAAATTGTGTTTGAAGAATTCTAGTGACAGGCAACTCACTATCTGATGAGACAGCCCCATTACGGTTCTGGGCAGATTTGATTGTTAGAAAGGCCTATCTTGCTTGTGGGGATTCTTAATCTACTTTCTGACGTCTACCCATTCACCTAGTTCTTCTGAGACCTAAAAGGAAAAAAAGTTGATTCCTCTTCTACATGATATGCTCTTTAAAAATTTGAAGCCACCTACTATTTCTTCTCTTAGTTTCTTGGCTAAACATAACCATTCTTCCATGGTTGTTCTCCAATTCCTGTATAATTCTACCATTTTAGGCTATCACTATCCTGATGAAATGTGCCAGCCAAAACTAAGGAAGATACTCTAGGTACATGATGTGATCAGGGCCACATCCACTGTTTGAGAACCTCTTGTCTTATTAATTGGGCCAAGGACTACATTGACTTTTGACTTCTGTGTCACACTGTGGGCTCATAGTCCATGGACCTCTTTAACACAAACTGTAGTCATTGAGTTTTCCCTCTCCTATTCTTTATTCCTATTAAATTTCATCTTTGGTTTCTTATTCTAACCTGTAGTTTTAAAAAATATCCTTGGGGCAGCTAGGTGGCGCAGTGGTTAGAGCACCAGCCCTGAAGTCAGGAAGACCTGAGTTCAAATCTGGTCTCAGACACTTCCTAGCTGTGTGACCCTGGGCAAGTCACTTAACCCCAATTGCCTCAGCAAAAAGCAAAAAAAAAAAAAAAAAAAAATCCTCACACTTGTCATTCAGTGTGTTTGCTATCCCTATCTGAAAACCTCTATACAAATCATTTGCCCTGCTATTTATTAGCTGTGTAATCATGAATAAGACAGTTCATCTTGCTTCAATGCAATTTTCCTCATCTGTAATATATGGTAATCATATTCATGCAGCCTACCTCACATGATTGTTGTGAGGAAAATGCTTTGTAAAATTTTCAAAAATACTAACTAAATGTGAGCAGTGACTATAGTTGCACCTGGAATCCATCTCAGATGTCTATTCACCAGTTAATATTATTATTTAAAAGGGGAGAAGAACTAGAAGCTAATCAATCCACCTATGGTTTTTCTAGTTTTTTTTTTTCCTTTTAATTTAAACTTTTTGAAGCCTGAGATTAATTTGCTACATATAATTCCCTCTCTAAATTTAGCCAGTAATTCCCCATCCTGACCTTCTGGTAACTATTTTGTATTCCTTTCTGATATTCATATTAAAGCCAACTTTTATTCCATATTCATAATATTACCAATGAATTTCTTATATGTTGAGGACAGATGTTATTTATGGATTATACATTACTTTTCTCCATTTAAGGTTAAATTCTAATTATGCACCTTACTGATTGGGTAATTTATAATAATAATATAATAATAATAATAAATCCAATACTTGTTTCCACTTACTCCAGTGTCAGATTATTTAAGCAGTCATTTGATTGCTTTTTCTAAGCAATGTTGGTTAAGTAGAAAATAATTTTAAAAGCCAAACATCAAAATATTTGGGGGAAAAAAGGAGTGAATAATTGAAATACACAGCAAACTGAATTCCATTTCCTGTTATTGACCCACAGGTTGACTTGATAGCTTAAATGAAGTTTGGTGATTTAAATTCTAAATCCAAGCAAGGCTTTTACATTCCATAAAGACCATATTTTTCAGAATGATTTTCTGTTTTATGAATCTCTGTTCTCTCTTCATTTTATTCATTTTAGTGATTAATTCAGCTTTGATATTGTTAAACTAGAAAGCATTAAAATAATAGTAGTGTTAAAATAATTCTTAATGTCTCACATCTACATTTCTGCTGCTTCATTTTTTTCTTACCAATACCTAGGGTGTCAAGTGTTCTTTAAAAAAAAAAAGGCTTATACCAGTAAGTATTCTCAAACTCTCCATTTTAAATACAAAACTGTTACATTTATCCTTTGACAGTCTTCCCCTGGATCTTCTGGTCTTCTAACTTTAACCCAGCTCATTCTGTATTGTTCACTTTTAGAAAAGCCTTGCTCTTATGTCTATGACATTTTTGTGATATAAAGAGCAGCTAGGTGGTACAGTGGATAGTGTGCTGGTGTGGCACTCAAGACTCATCTTTCTGATTCAAATTTGGCCTCAGACATTTACTAGCTGTATGATTCTGGACAAGTCACTTAACCTATTTACCTCAGTTTCATCATCTATAAAATGAACTAGAGAAGGAAATGGCAAACCACTCTTTTATCTTCGCCAAGAAAATCCCAAATGGGGTCATGGAGAATCAGACATGACTGAAAAACAAAATTTTAAATTAATGTGATTGAGCTTGAGATGGATTGAAGATTATGGCTTTCATCTATGCTTATGAGTTACAATGTTTAAGAATCATCAATTGATAAACTAGTTCAGAGCTTGAAGAAAAAACCAGTGGATTTTAATATAATCAGAGATCTTGTTTGGGAGTTTACCCAAAACAACCTGGGCATAAATGGAGTTGTAGGACAAAACACCTACCTAGTTGAGGTAGCATTTATTTTGCAGACCATAGTAATTGAAAGAGAATTTAAGAACAGTACTGAACAAGAAAAATTCCATGAAATTGTTGGGCTATTGTGACAGACAAAACCTTTTTTTGACAAAGGAATGTAACAATGGAAAAGGTTTATTTCAGAAAACATAATATGTTACCCATAAAATAAGTACCATTTCTGAGATAACCTAGTAATGACACAAAGAGGTATATTTAAGGCTATATACCCACACATGCAGGGAAACCTCAGATTGTTATCTGAGTAGAGATTGGTTTTGTGTCACTTTCTTCTCTTTTAGAAAGTGCAGTTTGCTGTTTAAAGTTTCTCTTCTCCTTGTCTTTGTGACAGAATCCTACTCTGAAGTTGAAGTATTCCATCTCCAGTCACCATTTTATATTATTTTGTTTGTACCCCTTAAAACACATAAGACAAAAAGCTATGAAAATGATATTGCAAACTCTCCCATTGCTTTTTAGAGAAATCATATGCCAGCCTAATTTTTCTCCCAGCAAAAAAAATCCATATTGTTTTTAAGATATATTTCCAATAACTGTTTTCAAGTGATCTTCTTGAATCTCTAGTTGTCACTACCTATTTGATTCTCAATTAAAAAGGGACACATATTTCTGTGCTGATCTTCAAAAAAAAGTAATTGTTAGATCTTTTGCTGATTAAAAGGAAAATGTTGACCTGGTTGTCCCTTCTAGCAATAAATCCATGATTCTGTGATTCTGCCACACACACTGGGGGCATTAGGAGGGGTTGTGGGACTGGTCAGAACCCAAATTCAAACTTGGTATATTATTACCTTAATATTTTAAATACATTTTTAGAAGCTACTTGTGGTGTAACTCCTTATGTATTTAATGTGTATCTTACTCTTGTTTTTTTCTTGGTTGATGTTTGGAAGTGGGTGAAGAATCTAACCTTGAGTTCTTTGCCCTTGACTGAATGTGATAACCTGGTTTTGATTACACCTGTCCCCTCCCTCCTTTACTTAATTTCATATTATTGTTTTGCATTGTGTTTCTAAATTACTGGCTTTGGCTTGGTTTTCCCTGAATGTTTTTGCAGTCTGGTTTGAGTATCTGGCTTTGGGCATCCCTCCTGAACTTCGACTCCATCTGCACTTATTGTTGTGGTTCTTGGAAAGCACAGCTGGTTTTTTTTTTTCCCCTCAGGAAGGTGGCACTGTTTATTAATATTTTATATGTGTATGTGTCTTTCTCTTGTCTTCTCTTGAAAGACTGGAAAAAAGGCCGTGAAAGCAGTTCTGTGGGTTTCAGCAGATGGACTCCGAGTTGTGGATGAAAAAACTAAGGTTAGATTTGTCCAAACTTAATTGTAATCATTTGTGTATTGTGTGTTCTTCCCTAGTGATCAGGTCTAATTTCATTAAGCTGTTGTAGTCACTGTATAGAGACATATAGTTGCTTGCATTAGCAATCATTTTGTTGAGTTTTTAGCTAAGAATATGATTGTTTTTAATTTGTGCCATCCTGCTGGAGCACTGATTCTTTGAAGTGGTGCAATACATTGCTTTACAATTGGGGATATGATGCTGCTCCCTGGTGGCCCAATACAATATTGCCGGTAGTTTTGCTCAGACAATATACCCAGTGATATTCCTAAAGAAATAACTATTTTCACAAATCACAAGACCATATCTCATTTAAGTAATGAGTGGACATTATTCTAGACCTCACAAATTTGCATTCAAGGTATTTTTCCTTGAAGTACATTTTTTGGAAGCCATTTGGTAATGTGTTCCTTATGGAATTCAGTAATATTAGAATATAGGTATTCACATAATAGAATATAGAATTCATAAAATTTAAAAATTCAAGTTCCTAAGGAATAGAAAAGAGGAAAAAGGATCTGAAGTACAATGCTCGTCAGCAGTACAGATTGTTCTAAGCACAAGGCAACTATGGGATTATGGGGCACTATGGAAAAAACACTAAAATTTTATAGTTCAACCTGAGTCTGAATCCCACTTCACCCTCTGTCAGTGTGACCTTGAGCAAGCCACTGAAGCTTTCCAAGGGGGCTGGATCTCAAAGGTCCCCTCCACTTCTAAATTTGTGATCCAATCCTTGCCACCAAAACTGAGAATCAATCCTGGGGAGGAAGATTTCATCCAACAAATGGATGGAATGATTGTCTAAGGGCAAACTTAAGAAAACTAAAACTATAAAAGAGATAAGAAAGGTAACTGACCAATCAACAAGAATTTAAATGCCATCTGCTGAATAGATAACTAGTCTTGAAGCTAGGAAGACATGGCTTCAAGTCCTGCCCCTGCCTCTAATCTTGTGTAAAATTGCTTAAGTTCTCAGTTCTAGTCTAAGTAAATCTTTAAGAGTATAAATTGAGAAGCTGCCAACTTTAATTGCTAGAGGGATTTTCCTTAGCCAAGAATTTCCTACATCACAGATATAGTACCTGGCCATTTCTATGCTTTAGGTCCTGGGACTCAGAATTAAGGTTACAAAGACAAAAAATCAAATGGTTCTTGCTTTCAAATTGCTTGCACTCTGTTGGGGGGAAGAAAATAAGTTCACAAATAAATATACACATAATAAACACAAAGTAATAGTGGTAGAAACTGGAGGGATAATAGGAAGGCTTCATGTGGAAAAGTAGCTTTTGGGGGGCAGTTTGAAAGAAACAATGGATTCTAAAAAGTAGTATAGTGAGTGCATTCCAGGCATGGGAGCCTGACCAATTGGTGCAAAGACCTGGAGATAGAGACAAACTATCCAATTTGAGGAACTGCAAAACTTGGACATAGTTGTATGTAGAGAGCAGTGAAGGAACTCATCAATAAGGAGAAGCTGAAGACAGAGATGGAGTCAAAGTAAAGATGATTATGAATTTCAAAACTGCTTAGAGAGGATGAGAGGAAATGGCATCAAAGGGACATATAGAAGAATTGTTCTGGGCAAGAAGTTTCATTTCTTAATCAGAGACTGGAATAAAGGAGGAGAGAATGGCAGATGAAAAGGCATTTCAAAAAAGAAAGTAAAGTCATATATAAAGGATGTTTTATATCATCAGTAAAGTATAAGAAGATATGGTCTTTCCTTAAGAGGATGGGTAAGGAAAACTTGTGGGAAGCTTTAAAATATGAAAAGATCTAGATAATCTTTGTGTTGAGTGGGATAGAGAATCAATCAGGCAGGAAGGAGTAAAAGACTTGTCTTATTCATAATAAGGTTCTTTTTTTGAACTCTAATGGAAAAGTAGTTAATATTTTTTAAAGTTTTTTGGCAGGGAAGGAAAAGTCCTAGAATATTACCTTCTCCTCTCTCCCCAAAGAATCCAAACAACTGTGGTCATAAAATAATAATGAGTAAAGGTCCTATGTTGAAAAAGGGAGTACCCAAATGGAAGGAAGATTGCCATTAAAGACAATAGTGCTTATCAAACCTAGTTTTACTTAATCAGTTTCCTTAGACTATTTATAGGTTTCACAAAACCACTAACTGCTGTTTCTGAGGAACATAAAGCAAACAGATACAAGACTGGAAAAGGGCAAGTATTATATTCATCTTGAAAGGAAAAAAAAAAAGGATCTTTCAGCTCAACAATGATACTTGGGGAAATACTACCCCATAATCATTCAAATAAGTAATAAGCACTCACTAAAAGTAAGTGGCACCAATTACTAAGGCAATATGGTAAACAAGCAATCCCTGCCAAGCCAAGAATGAAATTCATTCTTTTCTATGAAATCTAGGAAGGAAGGAAAAAATATTATATGACTTTTTCTTTGTGTACCAAGCAACTTTTATCATGCAATTAGAAAGATAATAGTTTAAACCATTTTACTTAACCCTAGTTTTCTACAGGACATCTCTTGGGCCTCTATATAAAGTGTGATATCAAAGCAGACATTCTTGTGGTTTGTGTCTTTTATTCACCTTTCATTCTATCCCAGCACTTCAAGTATTAAAATTCCAGATTATTAAAAACAGCACCATAAAGTTTCAAAAACTCAGAATTTTTTTAAATTTTTTTAAATTTTTTTAAATTTTTATTTTTTAATTTTATTTTATTTGCATAACATATATGTGGGTAATTCTTCAACAATAACCCTTACATAGCTTTCCATTACAAATTTTTCCCCCCAACTTCCCCACCCCTCCCCTAGATGGCAGGATATCCACTACATGTTAATTATGTTAAAATATTGGCAAATCGAATATATGTATACATATTTCCAAACTTTTCATTGTTGTGCAAGAAAAATCTTACCTACACAAACGATATATCAGATAAAGGAAACACAATGTAAGCAAACATCAATCAAGGAGTATGAGAATGTTATGTTGTGGTCCACATTTCGCATCCCTCTCTCTGGGTGTATATTGCTTTCTTCAGTGAACAATTGGAGGTGGTTTGAAACATATCATTGTTGAAGAGAGCCATGTCCATCAGAATTAATCGTCATATAGTACTGTTGTTGCCGTGTATAATGATCTCCTGGTTCTGCTCATTTCACTCAGCATCAGTTCATGTAAGTCTCTCCAGGCCTCTCTGAAATCATCTTGCTGGTCATTTCTTACAGAACAATAATATTCCATAATATTCATATACCATAATTTATTCAGCCATTCTCCAATTGAAGGGCATCTATTCAATTTCCAGTTTCTAGCCACTACAAAAAGGGCTGCCACAAACATTCTTGCACATGTGGGGCCTTTTCCTTTCTTTATGATTTCTTTGGGATATAAGCCCAATAGAAATGCTGCTGGGTCAAAGGGTATGCACAGTTTGATAACTTTTTGAGCATAGCTCCAAATTGTTCTCCAGAATGGCTGTATCTGTTCACAGCTCCACCAACAATGCATCAGTGTCCCAGCCCTCCCACAACCCCTCCAACATTCATCATTAACTTTTCCTGTCATTTTAGCCAATCTGACAGGTGTGAAGTGGTACCTCAGGGTTGTCTTGATTTGCATTTCTCTGATCAACAGTGATTTGGAGCACCTTTTCATATGACTATAAATAGTTTTAATTTCATCCTCTGAAAATTGTCTGTTCATATCCTTTGACCATTTATTGATTGGAGAATGGCTTGAATTTTTATAAATATGAGACAATTCTCTATATATTTTAGAGATGAGACCTTTATCAGAACCCTTGAATGTAAAGATGATTTCCCAATTTATTACTTCCCTCCTAATCTTGTCTGCATTGATTTTGTTTGTACAAAAACTTTTTAACTTAATGTAGTCAAAGTTATCTATCTGGTTTTCAATTAAGAGTTCCAGTTCCTCTTTGGACATAAATTTATTCCATCTCCAAAGGTCTGAGAGGTAAACTATATTACATTCCTCTAATTTACTTATAGTATCACTCTTTATATCCAGATCATGAACCCATTTAGATCTTATCTTGGTATGTGGTGTTAGATGTGGGTCAAGCCCTAATTTCTTCCACACTAGTTTCCAGTTTTCCCAGCAGTTTTTGTCAAATAGTGAATACTTATCCCAAAAGCTGGGGTCTTTGGGTTTATCAAAAACCAAATTGCTATAGTTATTGCCTAGTTTGTCTTGTGATTCTATCCTATTCCACTGATCGACTACTCTATTTCTTAGCCACTACCATATGGTTTTTATGACCGCTGCTTTATAATATAGTTTTAGATCTGGTACAGCAAGTCCACCATCGTCAGCCTTTTTTTTTTTCATTAATCCCCTTGAAATTCTTGACCTTTTGAAAAACTCAGAATTTTAAAAACATTTCAGATTATACTGTCAGATGAAATATCTAATTGGAATATTACTCTTAAAATGAAGTTAGTAGCTTAATATCAGTTTAGAACAGGGGTAGAGAAACATTTTCTGCCAAGGTCCATTTAGATATTTATAACATCATTCACAGGCCATACAAAATTATCAACTGAGAGAACTCAAGCAGTGGGAGATTGTTGTACTCTTCTACATCCTCTGCAGTTGCAAATGATTGTGCAGAGCTTTATACAGCCCATGGGCCTGATTGGATGTTCCTGACCCCTGGTTTAGAGGAATGTAAACCCATGGAAATCATCACTTAAAAAAACTGGAGAAAGAGAAATTCAGTTTAGTGTCATTATAAAATATTTCAAACAAATGAGTAATAACCTACCAAGACAAACATGTCTACATAAAATAATCGTAAAAAAAAATTTAAAAGAAACAAAGGAAAATGAAATAATTGGAGGTGAGTTGAATAACAAAAATCAATTACATTCTAGATTGCCAAAAAATTAGAGATCTTTTATAAATAAGATTAAGAACCCATTCATTTTGCATATATTAGTTGAATGCTCTGATCTTTTTTTTCTAACTTTACTTGAAGCAGTCAGCTGATTCAAATGACCTCTAATAAATCTATAATTCTCTTTATTTTAATGTATGTATTATACATATAAACTGTTCCAGAAATAGTTTTAAACTATTATTAACAACAATAGCTTTAGTAACTTAAAACTCCACTAAGACTTATGGGATACCCTGTATTTGGACACATATTTGTAGCTATAAAAGTATATAAAATATACTTTTGAGATACCCAACCTTTGTTCGGTCTTAGACCATTTTGGCAGTGTGCTAAAGTATATGGAATGAACATCTCAAAATAATGTTTTTAAATGCTTAAAATAAAATACATAAGATTGCAAAAGAAGTCAATTACATTGAAACGAAGATGTAATTTTTCCTACAACTATTTTCATGGAACCTTTGAAATCTATTCATAGACCCAAATTAAGAACACTGATCTAGATAATAGAGCTATGACTCATAAATGTTTACATTTTGTTTTTATATCATGGTTATTTTAAAGTAACTAGTTTCATTTTTATAGATATTAAATATAAGCTATATACAGGCACATATGCACAAATTGGATAATGTTGCTCACAAAAATTTCATTATTCCTTCCTGTGATCTTGTCCTTTTATATGCCATAGAAAACAAATGTCTCCTTTCCTTTGATTAGATAGGTAATAGCCAGATTTCTGAGTATATTCTTCTTTATCCCTTGTTAGAGTAAAACCCAAATGTTTTAGGCATTTGAATTTAAGTATTAAAATTAATGAAACCTTTCTTTCCTTGTTCTTCAATTTTCTAGGACCTCATAGTTGACCAGACAATAGAGAAAGTTTCTTTCTGTGCCCCAGACAGGAATTTTGACAGGGCTTTCTCTTATATTTGTCGGGATGGCACAACGCGACGCTGGATTTGCCATTGCTTCATGGCTGTTAAGGACACGGTGAGTTGTGGCAGCTTGTTTTTTCATACATCTAGAAACTGGGTTTTATCCAAATTTGGCTAGTCATGAATTTCCCTCCCAAAAACACAGGTAAAAAACTAGATGCTACATTAGCTACTAATGATAAGAGTGCCCAAATAGAACTTCCTTCTTCCCATTTGGTCATCAAGTTACTTTCACATAACCCAGCAACACATTCAATAAAATGATTTTTAGTCTATTCAAGATTAGTCTGTAGTCACTGGAGATTAGCTAATATGCTCATGGTGGTATACATCTCTTTTTCATTTGTGTCCTCTTTTTTTATATACTTTAAGTGTTTTTGTTTTGTTTTGTTTTAAGAATTAAATTTTTTATTTTCAATTCCAAAAATGCTTTACCTCCCCATCCCACACTGAGAAGCTAAGATACTTAAAACCCATTGCAAATATATATAGCATATAAAACAAAAATTTCTGCATTAATTGTGTCTGTATTCCTTCCTCCTCTACTCCCCCACCCCCCAAAAAAAAGTAAGAAAAGGAAAGAAATAGAAGAAAATATGCTATAGTCTATACAATCTTAGTTCCTCAGTTTTCTTTCTGTAGGTGTGGTACTCCTGAGTCTGTATAAATTGTTCTTTTGGTTTTGCTTACTTTACATCTGTTTATACAAGTCTTCCTTTAATGTTTGGATTTAAAAAATTTTTTATTTTTAATTTAACTTTTGCTGAATGATTGAACTCAAACTAGGAAGGAGTTCTCTAAAAAAATGTTAATTTAGCAAGAGAAACTGCTTTCTTTTAATAACAGTTTTAGCCATGGACAGTAATGTAGCTACCAAAACCCAGTCTGGGAAGGAAAAATGTTTCTGCTCTTCTGGAACTGGCTTAGCACAAAAAACATTACACCAACCCCAAAGATATTGTAGAAAGTAAACAGAGGAACAACATGCTTTTTTGTCATCTTAGACTCCAGAAAAACCTCAACATGTATTTGTTTATCATTCTGTCTATACTTTCAAAATCTTAAAAAGCTTCAGGGCTAGGATTATCTTACTTTAATTTTAGAACAGTTTGTACCTCAAAGTCTTTCAAAGTTTCTTTGATTTCCCTAAGAGGCTTTTTCTGCTTTTAAAACTTTGGACCTTGCACATACACTCATTTGTATAAGTAATAGTTCAGTTGTATTCAGATGAGATGCAATTCCCAGAATTTCTCAGTTATCTTTTGCTCTTTATTATTAGCTGGGTGACGGGGCAATTTGTCAGTGTCCTAGGTAACTCTCTGAGTCTATGTAAACTACAAACAAGTTGCTCATCAGTGTTGGCTGATGGAGTTTCCAGTTTGGGAGCTTCCTACACTGTTGAAACACCAGGTTCTGGCAAAAAAAAAAATCAATTCCATGTTATATCTTTGTAGCAGATGTATCATTTTGTTGAAGGAATACAAGAAAACAATCAGATTCAGTTAGCTAATAAGCACTAACTTAGGGATAATAGTAGTTTTAGAGTGATAGTCATGTAATGTCTAATACTATGAAATTCATTTAAACTTGTCATTGCTTGATGTGTAAGTTGAGATAAAAGCTAGTCACATCTATAATATATGGGACTCTGGGTATGACCCTCGGCCCACAAACATTTTCCTCATTATTGCTGGTGTCTTCAATGGTCCCATCTTATCTACAAATGAGTGAAATAGTCTTGGATAGGTCAGGTGTATTTCTGAGCCTTCCTTTCCTTTTACAAAATGTTGGGTTGGTTTCTGGAGAGCAATTTGGAACTGTGCTCAAAGGGCATAAAAAATCATAAATAAACTGATTTTAGAAGGCTCATAAAGATTTACATGAACTTATGCTGAGTGAAACAAACAAAACCAGGAAAACATTGTACACAGCAGTAGCAAGATTGTTGATAATCAATTATGATAGACTTGGTTCTTCTCAGTGGTTCAGATAGGGCTATCTCAATAAACTTTGGATGGAAAATACCATCCACATCCAGAGAGAGAATTGTGAAGACTGAATGTAAATTAACACATGCTATGTTCTTTCTCTCTTTTTTTTTAAAATTTTTTTCTCATGGTTTTACCCTCTTTTCAGATTTTTTTTTCTCCCAAATGATTCATAATGGAAATACGTGGAAAATTAATGTACGTGTATAACCCTCCCAGGAAATGTTTTACATGTAACTAGAAAAAATAAAAGTAAAAAGTTTAATTGAAAAAAAATGAGGGGCTGACTTTAAGGCCCTTTCTTCTATGAAAATCACTTAACAGGAGACAGATCATGACATTCCATAATTAGAAAGTTTATAATTCATATTCTTCTAGGAGAAGGGATGCAATAACTTGAAAGTTGCATGTTGTATATAAAAAATTATGATCTTATTACTAAGCTACACAAAAATCTGTCTTACTACTCACAACTGGGAGCTCTTCTGCTCCCAGACCCTATTTCATCCTCCTCATAACCTCTTGAAGTAAGGAGAATATTGGGAATTCCAACTCCTAGCCCAGAGAACTTGGCAGCAGAATAAAATTAAATAGAACTTTGACCACCCACTTCACCTGCCTTACCCCCGGCAGGCCAAAAAGCTGTTGAATGTTCAAAGCCAGTATCCCTGGCTTTTGTCTGACATCTCACCCTATGGAAACTGTTAACAATGCTGTCATTGATGTAATGAAGGAGCCTAGATCTCTCACATAGACTCCAATAGATAGATAGCTAAAGAGGATCACAAATGAAACAGCAGTAAAGAAAAAAAAGAAAAACTGGTAAGCTCCTCTGACCAGTCCATAAGCACACAAAAAGGAGGCTGAAAGAGGTGACATACCAGGAAAGTGAGCCCAAGCTCCACTAAGGGAGATAATGTATGAATAATCAGAATCCGTAAAAATCGTAACCAAACAATTGGATATTATTGTTTTAATAAATCATAAAAGGAAAAATACGCAGATCTGTTAGGATCAGAAGGCAAAGTTTAAAAAAAAAATCTTAGTAATTACTTCCTAAAAGAAGTCCCTGACCAAAAACACCCAGAAATTTCATATCCAAAATCCAGAGCTTCCATGTCAAAAAAAACACCATAAGTAGCTAGAAAGAAAGATTTCAAGTACCAAGAGACTATAATCAGGACCACAACAAACTTTATGACAGTTAAATCTAAGAAAAGAAAATGTTGGAATACAGAATTCCAAAAAGCAGAAGAAAACTGCTTTTATGAACAAGAAATTTTCTTTGAAATAAGTGAGCACAGTTCTACAATGAGAAAAAAAAATGGAGTTTTTAATAGACTAGAGGACTTTCAGGTGTTCCCAATGAAAAGTATAATTTTTAAATTGTAAACATTAATTAAGAGAAACCTTGAAAGAATAATCTTGTGAACATCAGCTTCCATGAATTTAACAAGGATGTCCACTGTTAACATTAGTCTTTCATTAGTTTTAGAATGTTCCCTCCCTCTTCCTCCCTCTCTCTTTCTCTCCCCCTTCCCCCCCCTCCCCCCATTGGGTTTAAGTAACTTGCCCAGAATCACACAGCTAGGGAATGTTAAGTGTCTGAGGTGAGATTTAAACTCAGGTTCTCCTGACTTCAGGGCTGGTGCTCTATCCACTGTGCCACCTACTTGCCTCCTCAGCTCCTTTTCTCAATCAAACTCCCTAGAAAAAGCCACCTACATTACCTACTTCCACTTCCTCCCCTGTCTTTCATTTCACATCTTTTTTTCAGTCTGCCTTTTGACCTAGTGATTCAATTGAAACTATTTTCTCCAAAGTTACAAGTGGTGTCTTAATTTAAAAATTTGATTATCTTTTTCCTCTATTCTCATTTTTCTTGACCTTTTCTACATTTGACACTCCCCCTTTTTCCCTGCATATTCTATCATCTCTAGCTTTTGTGACATTGGTTTTTCTGGGTTCTCCTACCTATCTGATTTCTCCTCCATCTCCTTTAATGGTTTTTATCTGTATCACATTCTTTGTGTGTTCCCCCGATTTCTATCCTAGGTTGACTTCTCTTCTCTCTTTATCCTTGCTCTTGATAACTGTGAAAACTTAAGAAATATAATCAGTCAAAACTGATGATAAGTCATGATTCCCACTCTTGGCAAACAGGTGATGAACTGGAAGTGTAGAGTGAGATATTTTCAGGCAAGATCAATATGTGATGTTTTGTTTGACTATACTTGTTAGAAAGGAGGGTTTGACTTTTATGGAGTGTTTTAGGGTTATGAGAGAGTGGGGTAAATACTCTCTCCAAAAAAGGATAGAAAGAAGTATCAATGAAACAAATACACAGAAAAGAGCAGAAGAAATTTCATAAGGGGATAATCACAGTCATTTTGATTTTTCTATGAAAAAATTAATATGTACTTTAAAATAAAAACAACCTGCATATAGTAGAGATTCATGGTGCCCTATACAAATCTTTTTCTGTTCCATACTTAGTCAACTAAATTCTTAGCAAAAAGAAAAATCTTTTTTTTTTTTTTTTTTTTAAGGCTACATCTGAGGTCTTCTGAGATGATGGGAGACTTAAGGATAGACTCCCTCATGTAGAGAAATTTATTTGTGGCTTAGTTGGAGGGTTAGTTGGAGCTTCCAAGCCACTCCTTACTACCTTTTAGAAAGTTTTGATTTGCTTTTTAATTCTATTACAAAAATGTAATGCCAGCACACTTTTTACTTTTTACAGGGAGAAAGATTGAGTCATGCAGTGGGTTGTGCTTTTGCAGCCTGCCTGGAACGGAAGCAGAAACGGGAGAAGGAGTGTGGTGTGACGGCCACTTTTGATGCCAGCAGGACCACATTTACCAGAGAAGGCTCTTTCCGAGTCACCACAGCTACTGAGCAAGCAGAAAGAGAGGAGGTCATGAGGCAGATCCAGGACACAAAGAAAGGTACAGTTCCACTGTTGAGCATTATTCACAAGTGCACAAAGTTAGAGAAATCCTAGACAAAAGGTGTTGAGGAGAAAAATTGGTGGCTCTGTTTGACAGACTGATATCAACACTGTTTGGACAAAACCTTTTCTCTGTGTCCTTTATTAATTAATCATTTTAACTTGTTACCTGGATAGTAATGGCATTAGCTAGAAAAGACACAGTTGCCATCCCTTGTATTTTAACATGATATTTATGATGATACTGATGATTAGCCCTAGCTAGAAGAGGCAATGAGATATACTGGCAGATAGACCTAGGAAGTTAAGGATTCAAGGCTTGTTGTAATACAGACAAGTGCTCCCAGCATGTCTTTAAAATTATAAGTAACATACAACTTATCCTGGCTCAGTAGGCAGGGAAGGCACTGAGCTTTGTCATTCAGCCTGGAGTTGCACATTGAAGTTGCAGTTCTGCCACTTTCTGTATAATTTTAGGCAAGCCTTTCTTGGTTCTGTTTGCTTTTGTCTGTAATGAAGGGCCTAGATGACTTCTGCAGTACGAGAGTCCCAAGTCTTGAGCCATTGTTCTTGATCAGTAGAGGGAATTTCTATCCTGAGAGCTCCTCACCTCAGAGAAGTTACAGAAGTATTTGTAGAAAGCTTTGAGATCTAGCCCCATTACTGGGCATTCAGAAAGTGTGATTTAATCATTTGTATATCAAATATGAAATGGCATCACATCACACACACTGTCAGTCACACACACTGGAAAGGAATTGTTTCAGTGACAAAGGACGTAGTGGCAGTTCACAGCAGAACAACTTGACCTAAGCCTATGAGGCTTTGTTTGAGTCATCACTTTAGGTGTAGATCCTTATCAATAGTAAGACTCCGGGCTAGATGTCTCTGCTACCACAGATGCAGTTTTGTGGCAGTTAGGATCAGTGAAATCTCACGGAAACTGAACTCACTTGGAACTTTTGGACTCTTACCCCAGTGATTTTAAAATACCTTCATTGCCAGATTAGAGTCCTTTTTGAAAACCTCTATGATGAGAATCCATGTGTAATTGCTTTTCTTCATATCTGTCTCACAGGCAAGTTACAGTTGCTTAAAAATCATAAAAATGGAACAACAAAATCTAAATTCCCTTCCAATTTTAAAATCCTGTGATCTTGAAATGTATTTTTAGGCTTGTGACATAAAATTTCTTTTTTTGTGAAAAAGATAAGCCACACTACTATACTTTAATAACATTTAGAGGATGAAGTTATCTTTGAAAGATTTTTAATTCCTTAGTTATGTGGATTTTGATTATTTTGAAGAGGGCTCAACATCCCTTTTGCTTTCCCAAGCTGAAACAGATATGAAGACTTCAGTGGCTTCATCAGCAACACCTAGTAACTCTGCCCCATCCCCATCTTCTCCTACCTCCCCAACTGCTGATACCACTGCCTCCCTTGAGATGAATAATCCTCATGCCATCCCTCGACGTCATGCACCAATTGAGCAGCTTGCCAGACAAGGTTCATTCCGAGGTTTTCCTGCCCTTAGTCAGAAGATGTCACCTTTTAAACGTCAGCTGTCCCTGCGTATCAATGAGTTGCCTTCCACTATGCAAAGGAAGACTGACTTCCCCATCAAAAATGCAGGTAAGGTAGAATCCACCTGGCTTAGCAGCACCACTGATAAGTCAGTCCTTTGATTTTTCAGTTGTTTTCTTATTCTTTGCATTAATAAGGAGCCTCTGCCAACCCTATCAGATTAGTTGCTGCTGTTGTCCTTCGTAATTTTCCAGTGAAAGAAACAAGAGGCCAGAGAAGGGGATTGCTTTGATTATTTTTTTTCCCTTCCTTTGTGGAGGTCTGGGAAAGGTGTGTCAACCTCCTGCTAAAGAACAAGAATCTCTAGTTTCTTTTTTTTTAATGTTCCCATTTAGTAGTCAACAAGGGTAAATTAAAAAGACTTGGGAAATAAGTACAATTAAATAGAGAAAATCAGATGGGCTCAGAAAAAGAGATTAACTCTTTTTGTCCTTTTGATATTCCTCCAAAGGGATGGAGGAAGGATTTAAGATTTCAATCTTAAAAACTGCTCATCAGGCATAAGGGTATATAAGCTCATGTATACTGCTTATATATTTAAGCACCTATCCATTCCTCTCTGTCTCTTGACTTCTGCTCAGTTCCTCAATCTACATTGAGTTTTGAATTATCAGATCTAGTTAGTCTTTGACAGGTATCCTTCAGAAACCTGAGTCACTTCCTTATTCCTCTGTCACTGTTGAGCTTTTATTCCATTGTCATGTAGAGAAGCTTTCTTGTTCAAGATAATACTTTTATGCTATACAAAATAAAATTATACTACTACTATTCTTTTTTGATATTCAGGATATCTCATTTACAATATCTAGTAGTGAGAGAAGCGATAGATAGTGATAATTAGCCTAATTCACTAAAGTTCAGGATAGTTCACTAATTTTAACAAAATCCCAAAGGTGGATTATAGAACCCATATTAAGAGAGTCTCTGGGCCCCGCTCTCACGCTCAGTTTACTAAACCTTGCTGTCTGTGAGCCCAGATAGCCTTGACAATATATACTTATGGTAACCTTATTATATTGTTTCTGAACTGAGTTCAGATCACAGACTACTGTTTAGCTGGGAGTTCTATGAAGACAAAAGTAACTTGTAGATTTATCTATCCAGATTGGTCCAGGAAAAACACATCTCTCTTGGGAAACAAGAGAAAACAGGCATAGCATTTGGAGAGTTTATTAGGACCAGGTGAAATGTTGAGCTCAGATGCATCACTGGAGTTTTATTCTTTCCTATCAGGATAAATGTGGTCAAAGGTATTTTCTGCACACAGTGTTAACACTGTCTTTGGGGATGACAGCCTTCTCCTCTAATGAGGAGTTAATGTTAGTCCACCCTTGTGTTGATGGTATGTTTTAGTGTTACACAACTTTCCAATCTTGAATAATTCTCTGATTTCTAGTGCCAGAAGTAGAAGGGGAAGCAGAGAGCATCAGCTCCTTGTGCTCACAGATCACTAATGCCTTCAGCACACCTGAGGACCCTTTCTCATCTGCCCCCATGACCAAACCAGTGACAGTGGTGGCACCCCAGTCCCCTGCCTTTCAAGGTTGGTCTTCTCTTATGCTTAGCAGTTGGAACATGACATTCTCTCACTCTTCTTTCTGTCTATATATTGGCAATCTGAGCTTTCTAAAGACTAATTAACTCAGTCAATTTCCTCCTCCTGTTTGAAAAACATCTTGTGCTTTGTGGCTTGCCTCACTCTGCAGTCTGAGTTTTTCATTTTGCATGTATGTCCTCTGTAATGTCTCTCATCCCTAAATTAGGACTTCTTAAACTTTTTCCAACCCTTTTTGCCCAAGAAATTTTTATATGATTCTTGGCATATAAGTATATAAAATAGGCACACAAATCAAACATTCACAGATAATCATAATTTTGGGACTCCCACATTCAGTTACAAGATTCCATATAGGGTCACCAGTCACAGTTTAAGAAATTAGGTGGCTTAAATGACCTATATATTCCTTGCCTAAAAGTTTCATCTGCCTTTTGACTTGAGGATTACTTCCTTTAGAGCATAGTAGGTTTATATCTCATTTACATTATGTGAATTTCTAATAAGTAACAAAATCAAGATTGTTTCTGATTATATACTTTGTCTGAGTGGGTATTAATCTGGGCACTAACCCACTGGGAGAAACATTTGAACACATTCTCTGCCTGCTTTCAAAAAGAAGCTTATGGAAGATGCCTCTAATTTTCTACTTTGAATTATTTTGTCTTTTGTGACCAGTAAAGGGGGGGGGGGGAAGAATACACTAACTTCAAAGTTTAACTATGGTTCCTAGAAATACCAAAATGCCTCTTGATTTTTAATTACTGGACAAAGAAATGAATCTTTACAATTTGTATTACAACTTTTAAACAGGCAGTAGAACTTGCTGTCATTATTGCCTCTCTATGTCCTTTGAGAAATAGCCTAGAAAGATTTAATTTAGAAATCTAAATTACTGTACATTAGACCATACCCTCCCCCCAAATCTGTCAAAACAGTTCACAATATAACAATTACTCTTTTTGTATGTTTATTTTTATATTTCCGTGTTTAAAATACAGACAAGAGAAGTTTCTTTAAAAGTTATATTTGCTTTAATTGATACAAAGGAACATGTGGTTGTAATCATATGGTGCTGTACAAGGAAAAAGCCAAATGGTAACACTTCCCAATTTCTTCATACTTATTAGAAGAGATGTGGAAAGAATATTGGAATCATTACCTGGAAGGAAAGGAGTGAAGGTTGGGAGAGTTTTTTCAACTATGGAAGACCAGGAAGGAGTAAGAACCTGTATATATGAAAATTTCCAAAGAGAAAGAAAAAGCTTAAGCATTATTAGAAGAAAACAGTCATAGTCTTAAATTGGAATGGACTAGACCCGTGGAAGATAATGGCCCATGAGTAAATAAAAAGGGCCTACCAAGTTAACTTATGGTTATATATGTATATATACTTACACACATAGATACATGTAGGATTATATGATGTAGAGCTTGAACAGAATAAAAAAAATAGGAACTATTTGGTCTTTGTGAAAAGTGGTACCAGAGTGAAACAATGTCTCTAATCTTGTTCTTTTCCAAAAGACTATAATTAGAACAGGAACATTTTGATGGTCCATAGACTGATTTTACTAAGCTTAATAGAGGAGTAGTATTTCATCTGATCATCTATTAAGTGTGCATCCTTTGCCAAAATTACTAACAAAAAAAGCTTTTCAGTCTTGTGTCCATTTGTTATGCAAATACTGCATGTTGGCCTAATTGTACCTTAGTACAACTAGACAAATGCCCTTAGTCATCTGCACATTTTGCATGAATTAACTCCATTGATGTTGTCTGCTCCCATTTTAGCTAATGGCACTGACCCTGCCTTCCATGTGTTTGCTGCTAAGCCAGCCCAAACTGCTCTAGCACCCACAGCATTACCTGTTCGTGAAACCAACCCTTGGGCCCATGCCCCTCCTGCTGCTAACAAGGAAGTTGCAGCTACACATTCGGGTAAGGCAGACTCAGGTGTTGGTGAGGATCCAGGGATCAGCCATATGATCCTAGACCAAGACCAACCATGTACCTAGTTGGGAAAGGGGAAGTATAGCTTTAAAAAAAGACAGTTTCTCTTCTTGGAAAAATCTGATCTGAAGATGTGATACAAAAGAAGAAAGTAAGAGGTTGATATTTTTGTGGGAGCAATGGTCTGATGGACCATAACTTCTGAGTGAAGAGCCTGAAAGAAAATTTGCCACCAGGACACTCCTCCCTCCCCAAATAACAAAACCAACAACTAGTAAGGGATCCCTAGTAAATTATGGAAATATGTTTAGAGGCATCAGGACATTAAGCCATTTTTCTTTTTCTAGAAATCTATAGCAAATTGTTGTTTGTTCTTTGTTCTTGAAGAGGACTATGAACATTAGGATGGGGATGCCAAGTGAATTGAAGTGAGGGTGTACTGTGCAAAGTTACCAGCCTCACCCTCTCCTCCAGAACCATCTAGGTCCAGTGGCATGATATAGATCAGGATGACTGGGCATGTCCCGGGATGCAGTGGGAGCCCTTGGTCTTTTTTTTTTTTTTTTTTTTTTTTCAATCTTAAAGAATCTACCTTGGTTTTTTAGGTTATTTTCAAAATTTGTTTTTGTTTTTTGTACCATGGGTGAGCTATGGTCACTAGGGATTTTTGTCAGGTTTTGGGACTTGTCAAAGCAGTTCCAGCAGCCTCTGAGCCAATAACATGTTTTGATGCATTCTCTTTCATCCTTCCACAAAAGCTTCACATTCAATGACACAAATGTCTAAGAGGATTTTTTCTACAATATTAACTGTTAAAATAGCCCTGGTTATCATGAGAGAGAGAATAAACAGAAGCAGTTACCGTTCCTGATTGTTTTGTTATAGGCACAGAGTGGGGCCCTTCATCTGGAGCGGCCTCGCCAGGGATCTTCCAAGCTGGTCATCGGCGCACACCTTCAGAAGCTGACCGATGGTTGGAAGAGGTGTCCAAGACGGTGCGGGCCCAGCAGCCCCAGGCTCCAGCCACCCCCTTGCAGCCAGCTCTCTCCCAGGCGCCCGCCTTCCAGGGCAGTGCTTTCGCTGGCTCTCCACCTGTGCCAGTGGGTGTGGTGCCCCCCATGCAGCCGGCCTTCGTCCCTGCCCAGCCCTACCCTGTAGCCAATGGGATGCCCTACCCCTCCTCCAGCGTGCCTGTGGTCGGCATCACACCCTCACAGATGGTGGCCCATGTGTTTGGCACCGCAGGCCATGCTCAGGCGAGTCTCCCCCCCCAGTCACCCGGCTTGGCCAAGCAGCAGACATTCCCTCAATATGAGCTCAGCAGCGCCGCGGCCAGCCCCTTCTTCAAGCCTGCTGCCCAGCACCTTAATGGCTCTGCTGCTTTCAATGGGGTAGACAGTAGCAAGCTGGCCTCAGGGGACAAGCCCTTGGAAGCTTCTGCTCCCACAGATCCAGTGGATCCTTTCGAAGCTCAGTGGGCTGCATTAGAAGGCAAGTCCAAACAACGCACTAACCCGTCACCAACTAATCCTTTCTCCAGTGACTTACAGAAGACATTTGAGATTGAACTTTAAGCAGTCCTTGTGGCTCGTGTGTATGGTCTGTCTTTTAGGTGAGGGAAGTGGGTTAAATGAGCAAAGGGGACTTTCTTTTTCTGATTAGCACACTTTTTGGTAATCCCAAAGGCCCTCTGGAACACAGTGCAGGAAAGAATGATTTTTAAGAAAATTACTTTTTAAAAATCCCCACAGATGGCCTTGCTCTGCAGTTAGGGTAAAAGAGTCATGGAAATGTGTGTCCCTCCCCTGCCTTTCTTCCTCTACAATCCACCAATTCTGGAGAAAGTGTGGCTGAAGAGAAGGAACAGAAAGCTAAAGCCCATTTGCAGGATGCAGAATGTGATGGAAAATACATGAGATCTACCTTTGTTTTTCAGTACATCTGCCTGCTCTCTGCCCCCTCACTTTTCTCCCTCCCCCCAGGAGAAAAAGAGCAGCAGCAGCAGAATGTGCTGCCTGCTAGGATTAAGGAGCAGGGGGAAAAGCATCACTAGCCCAGCAAAAGCTATCTTTTTTTGGGGGAAAGGTGAACTTCCACCTTAAGTAACAATGGATATTATATAAATATATATAAATATATTACAAAAAAAGCCAAAATTTTTATTTTTATGCATTTAGAATATTTTAAATAGTTCAATATTAAAAAGTCATAAGAGTTGTAAGTAATCTTGCCAAAGGGAAAAGAAGGTTAGCTGTAAGAAATTGTATATAAGATTGATTTATCATTGATTCGTATCTAAAGTAACCAAACCAGAGAAAGGAAGTTAGAGGGTATGACGAAGGGGACTCCTAATTTGTTCTATAGAATACCTTGTAAGTATCACATTGCAACCACAATCGTGAGTCATGACCAATAAAGTTCCTAGGTGGTAGTGTTCAATAAAGACAATGAAAGAGCAGTATTGTCCTGGTTTTCAAATTACTGCAAAATTCTATTGGATCTAAATTACATATAAATACATACACACGTGTATATGTATAGATATGTATGTATACCCATATATATATATACCCATATTTGTGTATACATATATACACAAATATAGTCTGTATTTTCTTTATTGATGCTCTTTCCTTGTGTTGATCCTTCCCCTGCTTTTGACCCTCCCATGCCAATTATAGAATCAACCACACGACAGGGTGGGTGGGGTCTTGTTTTATGAAGTGGACCTGTGACCTCAGATTCATTTGGTGGTTTTCTTCTCCAACTTTGGTGAAGGTTGGGAGGTGAGAGATCCTGCTTCCTTTACCTTTTCATGGTTTTTTGTTTGGTTTTCCTTAATCTGTTTGGATTAATGAAAAGCTTATCAGCTACACCTGTTGGACCTCTGGTAATACAAAATCCCATCTCATTTAATTTTACTTTTAAACGTTGGCCTCACAATCAAATATAAGTTACACACACACACACACACACACACACGTACTGATGACAGTTTATCATCTGATTTAACAGAAATAAATGTTGGTGGTAAGAAGCTATTGCCAGTGGAACTGTTCTTTCCCCATTTCTGCTCTAACAATGTTTATCCATTCCTGTTCTGCTTTCTTTTCTGGCTGATTATGTCCTGGGCTGTGCAACAATCCATAAACTGTGGGGAAAAACATCTTTTACTGGGTACCATTTAGAGTTCATATATCCACCACTTGTGGGCAGGTCCTAGAACTCTGATTGGAATTTTCATTCAAAAGTTAAACTCTTTCACACATAAATAGGGACAAGGCCACAGTCTTGTTAACTGTTTCTGGTAATCCCTGATTAGAGTTTATAATCACTATTGTCCTTGGTGTCTGGCCTGAGTACAAGAGTTATGTGTTGAAACAACTTTTAAGAAATTTGGTACAAACCTGGAAATGTTAGAACTTAACCTGATTATTTGTCCTGCCCAGGGCAGATATTCTGTCTGTAATTTCAGTGGCATTGGAGACATGAACAAAATAACTTTCCTTATACTGTATTGGTTTAATAGACAACCACATAAATGTAAGAAAATGGACTTTATTTTCCAATTTCTGTAGAATCTGTGAGAAGTAAAAAGAAACCTTGATAATATAGCCCCTAATAGCTAATATTTTTAAAATACGTAAATCATCTCCACAGATCATGTAAGAATGCCAGAAGAAAGGTATAATGAGAAATAGTCAATCATGATGCTTTTGGTTCCATTCCCAACCAGCTATGACATTGTGGGAAGATGAGAACTGACTTTTTCTAAGACATACCACGTCTAGGGTTTTTGTTTCCACTTGTAAACAAGATTACAGGTGCTCTGCCAATCTTTTTGGGAATTAGCCATATGGATAAGCTGTGGTGATTGTATTCATCCTTCTGTTAACACTCATATATACACACCTGGTTCTCTTGCTATTAATTGTGTTCAGTGTTCAGAACACAGGTACTTGGAGATTTCTGCTTTATTTAGTTCTCTTCTTCTCAGCATCCTTAGAGGATGGGACAGTTTTGGGTTTATTGAAACAGTTTAACCTGATGACCATCAAGAGAAAAGGCAGGTACAAAATGATCAAGGCTACAAAGTCCATGTTGCAGATGAGAGAAAAGACTCACACCTTATCCCTCCAGAGAAAGTTTTAAGGTGAGTTTGTATAATACCAGAAGTCGTCTAGACTGCAGAGCATTAGAGCTGTGAAAACATCAGACTCGGACCCAAAGAAAAGTCAGCCTTGGATGCAGCAGAATTGTTGATCTTTATACAAGCGAGCAAGTCAAGTACTCAGGTGGACCACCTCCATTTAGCTAACATTAGTAATTCAAGTTATTGGGAATAGCAGAAATTTTCTTCCCCCAAAAAAATTAAATAAAAATACCATGCAATAGTCCTCTCCCCTCAAGCTTGCCATGGGAAATAGCAGGCTTCCATTTTTATCTAAGCAGTCTCATTACAAAATGACTTGTGGTTGTGTCTGAAGAGCAAACAAAGCAGGAACAGGTGATTAAGGCAGGAGCTTATCCCTGCTGCTGCTGCTGCTGCTGCTGCTGCTGCTGCTGCTGCTACTACTACAGTAGCTTTACAATTGATGAGTTTTTGAAAATGCTAGTCTGTTGCAGAATAGATGGTTGTGTGTTATCTTCTGCCCACTCTCTTCTGATTGGCATGTCTTTTCGCTCCCCAGTCACAAGTTTTGGGAGCTAGGGCAGGAGATAGCGTTTCATCCCTGTTGCCAAACAGGACGGGCATGGGGTTGGTAGCGGGAACAGCTGGCACAACAGAAGCTAGAGTAGTAGTCATTGCCACAAAGCTGGGCTTGCAAGATCAAATCACAATTGGCAAGTTCCGGCTGGTCGATACATTCCTTGGCAGGGTCCCTTGGCTGTTCCACTGCTTCTAGGACAAAATAACTTAGGTTATAAGGCTGTAGAAGTAGAGGTTACCCCATAACCTGCTATTTCAGTTTACTGAAGGCCCAGTAGCCTAATGTTGATTCACTTCTTAACCTTGCAAATTCCTGCAAGGGTCATTATGCAAGTTGCAGCCTAATTCTTCTCATAGACCTAGATAGTGCTCTTAATACTCCCTCCTGAGTTGCTTCCAGAAAACTAGATGATTTGCAGCTGACCCATCCTCTCACCAGGCATATGATATGGAAAGATGATCTAAAAAAGAATAAAACCATAACTTGGCCTTTCAGAAGAGTAGGGAGGCCAGGATAAGAACCAATCTCTATAGTATTTTAAGTAGACAAAGTTTGGTCTGGTGCTTCTCTGTGAGTTTCCCTCCCTCCTCTTTCAAAGTTGAGTGTTGCCTTCCTGGCTCTATCATAATCCACTAATGGAAAACTCCCTTACCCCCTGCTATTAACACTGTTCTTTCCCCAAGCCAGTTCCCTCAATGCCTAGCTTTTAGATATAATAGTAATATTTCATGCTTTCATATACACAAATGTATTGTGATGCAGATCATTGTGTTTCAAATTACCTTTGTTGTAAATTATTTCAACTCAAGACTTCTGTTTTTAAACTTCCAAGTATTTTTCTTAAGTGGCATGGCTATCTCCTCATAACGCAAATATATTTAGATACATACAGACTTATCTCTACATAAGTGCATAGAGACATATAAAAAGAAGGAAGCAGAGAAAAAATTGGATTACTTAGGAGATGAATCTCATCTCACCCTGCTTCCCTTCACATTCACTGGGCTCTAACCAGACAGGATGGCTTTCTCTATCTCATATTTTGCATGTCTAGAATGGGCATTTGTAACTAGCCATGGGACCCTAAGCAAAGTGCAGCAGAATAAGGGAGTTGAATTAAAGGATCTCAAAGGTCTCATACAGTTCTTTGTAAATCTGTGAATTTTCTTCTCCCTCTTCTTTTGTGATCCCTCCTTATAAAAACTTTAATCACATATTAGAGTATGACACCCTTCCCTCTCCCCCAAAAAGGCCCAGCTCTCAGAACTAATTCTGAGGGGTCTTTGTAAGATGACTATGCTACCCAGTTCCCCATTTCTCTTAGTCACTTTTTCCATTTGAGTCTACTGTTGAATGGGAAAGAATACCCCACTTCAGCTGCTGCTCAATAAATATCCACTAGAAATAAAAAAAAACATTCTTCACTGCTAGGTGTAGACTATAGTCATTTAATTTTAACTGTAAAGAATACAGCTATTTGAGCTCTGAGGTTTCTTTTTGCAAAAAGTAGGAACTGTTAATTGGCCCTACCTAGTTAGCCCTACTTAATGACTAGATTAGTTTTGGGAATTTGGAAGTGGGGCTTATTATCAGGGCCAGCCAGTGACCTGCTTGGGCTTTTTGTTTCCCCCAAGTTTTGAGCTCCAAATTCTATTCTTCCCTCCACTACTTCTTCCCTGAGACAATAAGTAATCTGATATCAATTATACATGTGCAATCATGTAAAATATTTCTATATTAATCATTTTGTACAAGGAAATTCAGAAAGGAAAGTAGAAAAAAGAAAAAGGAAAAAAGTTAAAAACTTGGATGCTTCAATCTGTATTCAATATCAGTTCTCTTTAAGATTATCTTGGATAAATCTGGTGGCTGGATAATTCTGAGAAGAGCTAAGTCATTCATAGTGCTTCAACAAATAAGATTCTAATTCTAATTCTGCTCACTTCACTTTTTATCAGATCATCTAAGTCCAATTTTTTCTGATATCATCCTTATCATTTCTCACAGTACAATAGTATTCCATTGCAATAATATACTACAATTTGTTCAACCATTCCCCAATTGATGGGCATCCCTTTAATTTCTAATTCTTAGCTATCTCAAAAAATGCTACGATCTTTTTGTACAAATAGGTTTCCCCCCCTTTTTTTCCTCTTTGTGATAGAGACCTATCATTGGTATTGATGAGTCAAGGGGTATACAGTTTTATAGCCCTTTGGGCTTAGTTTCAAATTGCTCTCCAGAATGATTGGATCAGTTCACAGGTCCACCAGCAGTGCATCAATGTCCCAGTTTTCCCATATGTCCTCCAACATTTGTCATTTTTCTTTTTAGTCATATTGACCAATCTTATGGTATCAGGTTATATACCTCAGAGTTGTTTTAATTTCCATTTCTCAATGGTGATATAGAGCATTTTTTTTTCATTTTATTATAGATAACGGTGTCTTTATCTAAAAACTGCCTGTTTAGATCCTTTGACCATTTATCAATTGAGTAATAACTTGCATTCTTATAAATCTGATTCAGTTCTATATATATTTAGAAAAGAGACCTTTATTAGAGTTACCTGCTGTAAAATTTTTTCCAGTTTTTCCTTTCTAATTTTGGTTGCATTGATTTTGTTTATATAAAACTATTTTAATTTCAAAATTATCCATTTTCCATTTCATAATGCTGTTTTTATCTTATTTGGTACTAACTTTTTTCTTTATCCATATATCTGACAGGTAAACTATCCCATGCTCTCATAATTTACTCAAGGTTATCACCTTTTATGTGTAAATCATATACTCATTTTGATCTTATCTCGGTATACTATGTGAGATGTTGGTCTATACCTTCTTTCTGCCATATTGTTTTTCAGTTTTCTCAGCAGTTTTTGTCAGTGAGTTTTTGGTCTCAAAAGCTCAGACCTTTAGGTTTATCAAACACTAAATTACTTTGTTCTCTTACTACAGTGTATTCTGTACCTAACCTATTCCACTGATCCACCACTCTTATTTCTTAGCCAGTATCAGATTGTTTTCATAATTACCATATTATAATACAGTTTGAAATCTGGTATGGTTAGACCATCTAGCTTCACATTTTTTTTCATTGATTCCCTTGATATTCTTGACCTTTTGTTCTTCCAGATGAATCTTTAAAATAGTAATTTTTTTCTACTAATGTAAAATAACTTTTATGATAATTTGATTGCAAAGGAACTGAATAAGTAGATTAATTTAGGTAGAATTATCATTTTTATTATATAGGCTTGATATGACGCATGAACAATTAATATTTTTCTAGTTGTTTAGATTTTATTTCATTTGTGTGAAAAGTGTTTTCTAATTGTGTTTATATAATTATTGGGTTTGTCTTGGCAGGTAGACTCCCAAGTATTTTATATTGTCTACAGTTACTTTTAAAAGTGTGTCTGAAAAATCTGGTCTCAGGCACTTAACACTTTCCTGGTTGTGTGACTCTGAGCAAGTCACTTAACCCCAATTGCTTCACCAAAAAAAAAAAAAAAAAAAAAAGTGCCCTCAGCCAGAGCTCCCTCCCCTCCTTGTCTCTGAGTTTGAACATAGAATTGGAGATGAGTTAAAATATGGAATGCACTTTCACCAGGATGGGGAGAAAGCTGAATAATCTTTTAAATGCTAAAATATCAACTAAAATATCATATCTCATATTCTGATTTCCACCTGATTGGCAGACAAAGGACAGCTTCTTTCTCACAGTGGTGGGTTATAAACCCTGGCTCTTATACTGACTTATTAACTAGGTAAGCTTCTGCTTTGGTCTTCAATAGCCCCCTTGGTGAGAAGATGGTGACAATAATGGCCAGCCTACCTACCTGGAAAGATTATAGTGAAGATCAGATGGGTTTGAGAATGCTTTGAAAAGCATGTATATTTTTAAAATCATTTCTAAGCCCAGACCCTACCTATTTCCAGAAACAATTGGCTCACTGTAATGGAACATTATAAGAAGACACTGAATACCCTTGAAATCTCTTGAAATGAGATTCCAATCAAGGTGGCAAAAAAGGACAAAATATTTAATTCTCTGAAAACAATAAAATAATAAGAGCAAGGACTCATCCCATCCCATTACCTGAAGGCCTAGGATGGATCACCTTCACTTCTGTACTGCGGCTGACTGCCTGAGTCTCACTATAGGCACTGCAGGTATAGGACCCTTCATCACGGGCTTGTGTGTTGTTAATCACCAAGGTTCCATCGTGGGACAGGTGGATGCGGTGACCATCACCTCGAATAGGCACCCCATTCCTAATAAGTAAAGAAATCTGGGGGTTATGTTTCTTTGTGGGCCCCTACCCTTCAGTGCCTGGGGGAAAGGCTTACCCATGGACAACCAAGCCACAAGCACCAATATTTCCCAGAAGAAAACAGGCCAGTTCTCCAGAGTAGACATCAGATGCCTTCTGCTAGAGTGGAATTTATTTTAAAGAGAGAAAACTTACCTCTTTTTAAGGAGAACCTTCTCATCTAAAGATCACAGCAAGTTTCACATAGTGGAAACATCACAACAGTCTCGAAGCAAATCTATTGGATTGATTTAGCCTTTGAAACCCCCCACCCATCTGTCTTTCTCTTTCTAGATCCATTGCCTTCACCTCAGTTTGGGGATCATCTCTTGCCCAGAGCCTTCTAATTGGTCTCCAGTCTCATCCCCTCTCCAACTTGCAATTCACACACTGTCAAAACATATTTTCTAGTATGCATCACTGACTGTGTTACATTTGCCTGTTCTAAAACTTCCATTTTTTAAAACATTACATTGCCATTTACCTCTGAACAAAATCTAACTCCTTTAGCCTATCTCTTAAGACCCTTCCCAATCTGACTCCTGTCTTTTCCAATTGTATTTCACCCTGCTTCCTTTATACACTCTCTGTGTTCCAGCCAAACAGGACAACTTTCTGTCTCTTCCTTACTCTCTTGCATGCCTAGAATGGACTCTTTCTCTCTGTCTCTACAACTAAAATCAGCCCCTGCAAGGCCCAGATTACTTCTGTTGCCAATCTTCCTGAAAATGATCTTTGCTCTTAATCACAGTCTGCCAGAAGGATTTCTGTCCATCTTATCCTCTTCCACAGAGTTCTGCTTTCAGTCCCTGATTATTTGTGGCATGGAAATGAAATGACCTGAAATTAAGATTTCTCAAAGTGGGCTACACTAGGCAGGCTAATGATAACAGCATCTGGAGAGGTGTGATTCAGATACAGGGGAATTCTTCTGATCATTTTGGAGGAAAGAGAAGAAAAGAAAGAAGCCCCTAGCCATGTTATGATCCATTCCAGGGCTTTGACCCATCTCAAGTGTAAAAGGAGGTGATGAGCAGGGGATTAAAACGATGTGTACCTGGACCATCTCACATTTACATTGTCTCCTATCACCACACAGTGGAGCTGAGTATCTTCTCCCTCAAGCACTGTAATGGTGGGTTGTAGTCCTATAATCTTCAGTTCCCCTGCAGACAAATAGGGGATTTTATTACACAGGAAGCAGAGAGCTTACTCCAATCCAGACTCCTTGGGGTCCCTCTATCTGACATCCCAAACCCAAGTGAAAATGAGAGTTGCCACCCTCTTTGTCCTGGTCTTGTAAGATAGACTTGTTCTCTAGAGTAAATGGGTAGCCCTCACCCACTCCCCCACCCCAGACCACTCAGTATCCATTATTTTGCCTTCTGCTCTGGACTGCACTCTAATCCCACTGTGCCTCTACCCAAAATTCTGAGCTGGACCCAGCGCTGGTCTCTTTGTCGCCCATTGAAAGCAATGCAGGTGTAGAAGCCACCATCTTCCATGGCAGCACGACTGATGACCAGGGAGCCATCTGGTTGCTGTTGGTGTCTGCAGATCAAGCAGAGATGTCATGTTCTTTAGACCCCGAGTGGCAGAAGGTCGAGAAGGAGGGCAGAGCAAAGCCATTTAATGCAAGTGGGCCAGGTAGTAGTCACATTTAAGAGGGAACCTCTAAACATCCCTCTTCTCTTGATCAAAAATCACTACTAACTATGTACAATATGGTAGAATCCACCCTCTAGTTGGCTATCATTTAATATACCTGAAATGCAGTATTTTATTTAAGAATGGAAGTTTCACATGACATTTTTTTTTAACATTTTATAATTGTTTGGTCTATAAACGAATTTTCAAATGACTTCTAGCTTTTTGCTTTGCTAAAAAGTTTTTTTCTAGTCAGAAATATTTTCTATGCCTCCATCCTTATATATTTTTAAATCTCTAGTGTCTGATAATTTGGCACAGGGAGATACTGTTGATATCAAAAGCCATTTTTGATGATACAGCTAGAAAAAAACAGTTTTCTCAGTGGTTGTCTCCAAACTAGTATCCAGAAGGTAGTAGTGAATAAAACATGAGCTTGGAATCAAGAAGATCTGAGTTCACATCCATCCTCAAACATATAATAGCTGTATGACTCTGGGCAAGTCACTTAAACCCTGCTTGCCTCAGTTTCCTCATGTGTAAAATGGGGAGAACAATAGCACCTACTGCCCAAAGTTGTTGTATCAAATGAGATTAAAAAATTGTAAAGTGCTTAGCATAGTGTCTGACATGTAATATGTTCAATATACATGCTATATATGTACATATATAGAGTATACCCATATACTCTATATATAGTAGTAATAGTGATAGTGATGGTCCTTTATTATTCAATCTCCAATCCTGAGATCTTTAAGAGAGCCAGCAGGGTGGATGACAGTTCATGAAATTGCCTTGCAGAGTACTAAAAAGTACAGTGATCACAGAACTCTTTCTTGGATGGTGAGCCCCATTAGGAAATAGGCAAAATTTTGGCTCCCATCATTCTCCACTTAGAGCTGGAAGTAGAAGGAAAAAAGTTAACTAAACTCACCTGGGGGAAGAGGGAGGCTGTCCATCCTTCTGCCACTCAATGACAGGGGGAGGGTAGCCATATGTTCGACAAGGAAGTTGGACTCTCTGACCCACACTGGCATCTACCACTCCTGGCTGGCTCTTGTCAAAGCTTAAACTGTAAAACACAAGGATCTTATATAAAAATGTTCTCTTGTATTTGCTCCCTCTTCTCCATTGTTTCAGGTTCCACCCTAGTCTATGATTTTATCACTTCTGGAACTAAATACAGTCTCTCCCTTTTCCAATCTGTTTTTTACTTCCTCCATTATTTTGTCATTTCAGGTTTTATGAAATCATAACAAATACAAGAATTGTATTTCTTCCAGTTTAAAAAAAAACTACAAAAATTTTTACAAATCATGACAAATTTCAAATCTAGCCTATAGAAATTTACATGGAATAATAAAACCACTTCCTTTGGATAATGAAAATTGAATTAAATGTCTCTTCAAGTTATATCAAGTTAGTAGTTTGGGATTTGAGGATGGGGTGGGGGAGGGGAGGTAGATGACATAATAGAGTGTTTTCCTTAAGATCAGGAAGACCTGAATCTGAATCCTGCTTCAGACATGTACTAGTTGTGTGATTCCAGGAAAATCACTTAACCTTTCAACCTCAGTTTCCTCATTTGCAAAATGAAGTTAATAATAGCATCTTCCTCCTAGAATTGTTGTGAAGATTTATATATATATATATGTATATATATACATATGTGTATAGATATATAGATATAAAGCACTCTGCAGATCTACACAAATCTTTTTCAAAATTATATAAACATGAATATAGTAGAGAGGTAATAGTCTTAACTTCCCACACATGTTGATGAAGATCTAGAAAAAAATGCCAGACTGAATTCTAATTGGGAAAGTCAAAGTCAGAGTGAATAATTTATCTGCAGACTCTAGGAGGGAAATGGCCATGAATTTCCCAATGATAGTGGTGATGAAGCAGGGGGGTAATATTCCAGTACCCAGAGACTGAAAGAACCAGGCCAGCACAAGGAAGAGATCCCAAGGGATCTCTCAGCAAGCTCTGGAATAGATACTATCTGACAGTTCTGGCACTCATCACACAGAATCGAGTTACAGATCCAGGGCAGAGTGGTGGTGAACATTGGTCCTCATTGTATTTGGAAAGCATGTGATGGCTGTATAGTTCTTATTCCAGAGCTGAACACAGTGTCCTTACTCTGCATCTGGATCCTCCCTCCGGTGCAATAGTGGCTGGGTCTAGCAATAATTTGCTAAAACTTTCATTGGACCCAAATCTGGGCCAGGAACTTGCATAACTCAGACCAGGAGGGCAGAGAACAAACTCTCCTGGATCAATCCATTTGGGGAGCACTAAAAGCTGACAGGCCTCCAGCTGAATTTGTGAAAGTAGCAGGACAGGGCAGAAGCTCAGGCTGGACATCTCCCCTTATTGTTCAAGTATACAGAGTCCAATCCTAATATAAAATGCGAAGTTAAGAACGAACAAACAAAACTAGCCATAAAGAGCTATTATGAAGACACAGAAGAAGAGAATGACTCAGAAAGATCTGTGAGCAACTCCTCAGACAAATACAGTTTACACACAAGTCCAACAAGAATTCCAGAAGAAGTTAAGAAGAAAATGTGAAGTACTTTATAGAAAAAACAACTGGCCTGAAAAAATAAATTGAGAGAATTTAAAAATCATCAGACTACTTGAAAGCCATGAACAACAACAAGAAGAGCCCAGACATCACATTTCAATAGATCATAAAGAAAATTGTCCAGATATCGCAGAAACAGAGGGCAAAGTAAAAATTGAAAGATTTCACTGGTCATCTCCCAATTTTTTCCCAAAATGATATCCAGAGCTGTCAGGTCAAGGAAAAAAATACAAGTAGTCAAAAAAAAAATTCAAATATTGAGGATCCAAAAGTAGAATCACACAAGATTTAGTAGCTACAACCATAAAATAACAGAGAACTTGTAATATGATATTGTAAGCTTATAACCCAGAAAACTGTACCCTGCAAAACTGAATATAATCTTATGGGGGGAACCGAGCTTCAACAATATAGAATACTTCTAAGCATCCCTGAGGGATAGACCAGAGAGGAATAGGTAATCTGACATACAAATACATAAGTTGAAAGAAGCATAAACAGGTAGACATTAATGAGATCTTAAAGGATTAAACTGTTTATGTTTTAAAATGGGGACATTATACACGTAGCCCCTAATCGGCAGAGTTCATAGAAGGATTTCAATTAGCAGGCTCGGACATGATTCTACTGTGTTTAGATGATGTCAAACCAAGAATGGAATGTATGAGTAGAGGAAAGCATTGGGAGAGAGGGGAAGGAAGAGAAATGTGTTTCACATTAATCGACCTTATATAACAAGAAAGGAACAGGAGAGAATGGATGACACTTGAACCTCATCTGGACTGGTTAGAGGAGGGAAAAATACATAGTAGGCAGAAAGGAAGGAAAGGGATAAGGGGAAAGGGAAAATAAGAGGAAAGATTGAATATATGAGTCATTAGAAGCAAAACATCCTTTAAAAAAGGGAAAAAAAGAATGAATATAATAGGATGGAGGGCAATACATAGCAATCAGAACTGTGTTTGAATAGGATAAACATTCATAAAAGAAGAGCATAGAAGGATGGATTAGAAATCAGAATCAAGCAAGATATTATTTACAAAAAAAACACTTGAAACAAAAAGATATAATTAAAATAAGAGACTGGAACTGAATCATGTTTTAGCTAAAGCTAAAAATAAATAAATAAATAATTGAATAAGCTAAGAACCCAAAGAGAAGATTGGGAATTAAATGTGGATCACAACATAGCATTTTCACTCTTTTTGTTGTTTGTTTGCATTTTATTTTCTTTCTCAACTTTTTTCCTTTTTGATTTGATTTTTCTTGTGCGGCAAGATAATTGTATAAATATGTATGCATATATTGGATTTAATATATATTTCTACCATATTTAACATATATTGGATTACTTGCCATCTAGGGGAGAGGGTAGGGGAAGAGGGGAGAATTGGAACACAAGGTTTTGCAAGCATCAATGTTAAAAAATTATCCATGCATATGTTTTGAAAATAAAAAGCTTTAATAAAAAGAGACCCAATTAAGAGATATAGAAACTACATTTTACTAAAAGGTTTTCCTAGCAATTAATTCATCTCAATAGTAAACAAACATCTATGCATCAAATGGGATAACTTCTAAATTCTTAAAGGAAGAGTTAAATGAATTATAAGAAGAAATAGTAAAACTATTATAGTAGTGAGAAATCTCAATTCACTCTTCTTAGACCTAGATAAGTTGAACTTAAAAAAAGGAAGAATTTAAGAATCTCAATAGAATTTTAGAAAAATTAGATACAATAGACCTCTAGTGATTATTGAATGGGAATAGAAATGCAAAAGCTTTTTTCTCAACTGTGCATGACACTTTGAAAAAATCAGCCATGTATTAGCATATTAAAACACTTTACAAATAAACACAGGAAAACTGAAGTATTAAATGCATCTGTTTTTAACCAGAATGCAATAGAAGTAACATTCAGTAAAGAACCTTTGAAGCAAAAATTCAAAATTGGAAACTAAGGTGCATAAAACTAAAGAATGGATGGGTCAAAGGACAAATTATAAAAACAATTTGATTAACAATGACAATAATGAAACAACATTCTAAAATTTGTGAGATGAAGCCAAAGTAGTTTTTTAAGGGAAAAATTTATAAAAATCTCTAAAATATCTTTCATCAATAAAAAGAGAGTAAAAGCAAATCAATGAATTTGATATGCAAATGAAAAAAATAACTAGAAAAGCAACAAATTCAAAGCCTTCAAATATCAAAACAAAAATTCTGAAAAGTCAAAGGAAAATTTAACAAAAAAATTTTTTTAAGTTTAAAAGTTCAGTTATTGAATTAATAAAAGCAGGAGCTAATTTTGAGGGAGAACAACAAAATAGACAAATCATTTGATTAAGAAAAAAGAAGAAAATCAAATTACCAACATAAAAATATGAAAAAAGCCAAATTCACAACAAAGGAAACAATAAAAGTAGTATCTATTTTGCCCAACTATCTGCTAATAAAACTGACAATCCAAATGAAATTATTATTGACAAGAATATAAAATGCCCAGATTAACAGATGAGTAAATCAAATACTTAAATATCTTAGAATAAGAGGGGGGAATTCAACCGTAAAGGAACACTCATAGAAAAAGTATTGACACTATTGATCAGAGAAATGCAAATTAAGACAACTCTGAGGTACCACTACACACCTGCCAGATTGGCTAAGATGACAGGAAAGGATAATGACAAATGTTGGAGGACATGTGGGAAAACTGGGACACTGATACATTGTTAGTGGAACTGTGAACGGATCCAACCATTCTGGAGAGCAGTTTGGAACTATGTTCAAAAAGCTATCAAACTGTGCATACCCTTTGACCCAGCAGTGTTTCTATTGGGCCTATATCCCAAAGAGATCTTAGAGAAAGGAAAGGGCCCCACATGTGCAAGAATGTTTGTGGCAGCCCTTTTTGTAGTGGCTAGAAACTGGAAACTGAATGGATGCCCATCAATTGGAGAGTGGCTGAATAAACTATGGCATATGAATGTTATGGAATATTGTTGCTCTGTAAGAAACGACCAGCAGGATGATTTCAGAGAGGCCTGGAGAGACTTGCATGAACTAATGCTGAGTGAAATGAGCAGAACCAGGAGATCATCATATACGGCAACAACAAGACTATATGATGATCAATTCTATAGACATGGCTCTCTTCAACAATGAAATGTTTAAAACCAGTTCTAATTGTTCAGTGAAGAAAGCCATATACACCCAGTGAGAGGGATATGAAATGTGGACCACAACATAACATTTTCACGCTTTCTATTGATGTTTGCTTGCATTGTTTCCCTTCTCAGATTTTTTTTCTTGTAGATCCGACTTTTCTTGTACAGCAAGGTAACTATATAAATATGTATACACATATTCGATTTGTCAAGTATTTTAACATAGTTAACATGTAGTGGACTTCCTACTATCTGGGCGGGGGGGACTAGGTGAATAAAATTTGTAACGGAAAGCTTTGCAAGGGTTAATGTTGAAAAATTACCCATACATATGTTTTGCAAATAAAAAGCTTTAATAAAAAAAATTTAAAGTAAAAAAAAAAAGAAAAAGGATTGATTGACAAGTGAATTCTATAAAACATTTTTTAATAATTAAAACTTTTTATTTGCAAAACATATGTATGGGTAATTTTTCAACATTAACCCTTGCAAAGCTTTCCGTTACAAATTTTTCCCCCCTACTCCCCACCCCTCCCCTAGATGGCAGGATGTCCACTACATGCTAATTATGTTAAAATACTTGACAAATCGAATATATATATATACATATTTCCACACTTATTATTTTTGTGCAAGAAAAATCTTATCTACAAGAAAAAAAATCAGAGAAAGGAAACATAATGCTTCTATAAAATATTTAAAGAACAATCATTCCCATGATTCACTCCATGAACTATTTGTGTAAAAAAAAAATGGCTAAAGAAGGGATCCTACAAAATCCATTCTATCACACAATCTTGCTATCTAAACTAGAGTCGGGACAGAGAAAGAATACTATAGACCAAATTCTCTAATGAATGTTGATGCAAAAATTGTAAGTAAAATGCCATCAAAGAGATAATATCAATATATCACAAAGATTAAATATTATGATCAGGTAGAATTTATACCAGGAATGCAGGGCTAAGTTCAAAGAATGCTATAAATGTAATTAAATCAATAATAAAACCAACAAAAATCATATGATTATTTCAATAGATGAAGAAAAAACTTTTGACAAAATTCCTGCTTTAAAAAACACCATAAGAGGCAGCTAGTTGGTGTAGTGGATAGAGCACTAGCCCTGAAATAAGGAAGACCCGAGTTCAAATATGCCTTCAGATACTTAACACTTCCTGGCTGTGTGACCCTAGACAAGTCACTTAACCCCAATTGCTTCAGCAAATAAAAGATAAAATACACCGTAAGAATGTGAATCAACAATTTTCCTTAAAATTATAAACAATCATTTAAAACCAAGAGGAAGCATTACAGAGACAAACTAGCAACTTTTCTAATAAGATTGGGGTGAAGCAAGGATATCCACTATCACCATTCACTATTGTAGTAGAAGTATTAGCTATAGCAATCAGACCAAAAAGAGAGAGAGAAGTTAAAGGAATAAGCACAAAGAGGAAATCAAAAATATCATTTTCTGTAGATTATATAATAGTCTAATTAAAAAATCCTAGAGGATGAACTTAAAAACCTAATTGAAACAATTAACTTCAACAAATTTAGAGGATATAAAATAAACCTATACAAATCACCAGCATTTCTGTATATAACCAACAAAAGCCAGCAGGCAGAGACAGAAAGAAAAATTCCACTTAAAATAACTACAGACAATATAACATACTTGGGAGTCTACTTGCTATGACACAGAAAAAGTGAACACAATTTCAAAACAGCTTCACATGAACAAAAACATCTAAATTACTAATTTGAGAAATATTAGTTGCTCATGTGTAGACCAAGCTAATATAATGAAAATTGACTATACTGTTTATTTATTATTCAGCGCCATACCAATAAAATGCCAAAAAAAATACCAATAAAACTACCAAAAAAAACCCCTACTTTTAGAGGTAGAAAAAAAAATTCATCTGGATGAACTTAAAATCAAGGATATCACAGGAATCAATGAAAAGGAAAAAGAGAAAGGACACTTAGCAATATCAGATCTCAAACTCTACTACAAAGTTGTAATTGTCAAAATAATTTGGTATTGGGCAAGAAAAGGTGCACCCAATACGAAAAAGCATAATATTTGATAAACTCACAGATTTCAACTATGGAAACAAAAAACTGGGGCTATTGAACAAAAATCATTCAAAAACCTGACAGAAATAACATAGAGGATAACATCTCATAACATACCAAGATGAGCTCAAAATGAGTTTTTGATTTAACAGGTGACATTACAGGCAAAGTAGTGAAAAGGGGAAGAGATGGTCTGTGGCATGAAATGAAATAAAGCCAGGGGTGGGACAAAAGCAGTATTACCTGGTCCCTGGCTGATGGTACCTATGGGAGTTGGGTCTCTGACCCTGTCCACTTCTCTCCAGGCCAAAATCCAGGCGTCTGCGGTCATGGATCTGAGGGAGATTCCTCTCAGCTTCTGCAGGTGCTGTTCTATCATCCCCTATCATGAAGCAGAGCAAAGTGCTAAGGCAGATAAGGGCAGAAAGCTTCACAACTGATCCTCCAGGGAAATCTAGGACAGCTTGCAAGTGGCAAATGGATCCTGAAAATGGGGTCCTGCCTGCCAAGGCCCTGTAGCCCTGGACTCCCTCTTCAGAGGGTTCCCCTGGTTCCTACAGGGAATATCACTGCTAACAGGAAAGGCAGAGAACAGAAGGTACTTAGTCAAGACAATTCTTTCACCCTTTATTCCTAAACCTTCCCATCCCAGGGAGAAAGTGGGCAGGAATCGAGCAAATCCATTAAAAATCCCACTAGAGGGGGCTTGACCAAGTGACCTGTGATCCAGAGTTGAACATGGCGACTGCTGTCCTCGCCCCCAGTAGGACTGCTGCAGGTGTAGGTACCAGCATCTTCTTCACTCACTGAACTGATGACCAAGGAGCCATCTGACTGCAGATGGTGCCTGTGGGAGACCACATATCAAGGGACAGCCCTGACCAATATTTGGGTCTCCCAGCCCATGTCCCACTGTACCATTTCAGAGCCCTGACCTTTCCCCTACCCTGCCCCATCCAGGGTCCTGTCCCAAGTGTGGTAGAGGAAAGAATCCTGCTCTTGAAATCAAAAGACTCTAGGTCAAATTCTGGTTTATCAAATATAATTCTCCCTTCTACACTGAGACTTTCTCCATGGCGGTTTCAATATATGAAAGGTTGGCTTAAGAAATTAAATGGGAATTTTGGGAGAGTTTTGCTAATGTCACAAAAAAACATGCAAAAGCCAGCAGATGACAGAAAAAGTTTGGAGATTCAAAAATGCATAAAACATTTATAATATTGTATAACATCAACATATTTTATCTTTTAATTTCATAATAATTCAGACTTATATGGTAAGAAGGGATGACCAGAAAATTTGACATGGCTTTTCCAGATTGTAGAACCCCTGTGATATAGAAGGGATACCTGACCTAAGTCTCCTCTCCCCTCTCTCTGCCTTTCTCTCAAGGTTGTTTGGAGAATAATGGATATAACATTCTTCATAACCAATAAGCTATATAAATAATGACACATAAAGCACCATAAAAATAAGCATTTATGACTAAATGTTTATAAATAATTTTCTTTATAATTAATATCCCTGAAGATGCCCTATCTGGTGAGACCTATGGATAAAACTGTCCCAAGTCTATCACTCCTGACCTGTCCAAACTCCCAAATTCTATCTTTTTAAAGGAACATCTAGGGTTGTACAGGGTCATTTGTATTGTGGAAAAGAAGAGGCTTTTTTTTTTTTTTTTACCTATCTGATGATCTGACTGGCTCCCCATTTTTCTGCCATTTCACATGAGGGCTGGCATCTGCCACACAGAAGAACCGAACCATCTGCCCCAGGGTGACCTGAACCCCAGAATATTCTGTCTTGTCCAAGACAATCCTGGAAAAATAGCAGGATAATATGCTATGATTACCTATGTATGTGTTTTGTCTCTTTTACTACTCCATAAACTCCATGAAGACAGAGAATATTTTTTACATTTGTCTGTAAGACTAAATGCTTGACCAATCTTAGTTGAATGATCAAGTAGACCATTTTATTATTTCTTTTATCCTTTCACTAGTTAGGGATTTTTTCTTTCCATAGCTATGATTCTCCTTTGATTTTTCTAAAGATATATGTTTTTTCCTTTAAGTCATCATATGCATTTATAATTTATTTTTATGTATATTGTAAGATGCGGGTCTAAATCTATTTTCTACAAACTGCTTTCAACATTTTTCATAGTTTTGTTAATTACAGAGTGCCTTCCATAATATTCTGTGTTCCTGGGCTTATTAAAGACTACACTATCTATGTAAGTCTTGCTTATAATCCAATCTGATCAATTAAAATTTTATTTTTACCCCAAATCAAAATTTTCATAATTACTACTTTATCATATAATTTTAATTCTGTTACTTTACAGTTTTCATCTTTCCTATTGTTTTTCATTATTTCTTTTGATATCCTTGATCTTTTGTTCCTTCATTTGAATCTTGTCGTCATCTTTTCTAATTCTATAAAGTATCCCCTTAGTAGTTTGCTTGGCATAGTTTTAAGTCTATGAGCTATTTGTACAACAGCATCATTTTTCATAATTGGCATATAGAAACCATGAATAATAAAAATCTCTCAAATTACATAGAACTTTATTTGTGTGAAAAAAAATTTTGTACTGTTTACATAAATTTTCTGTATACTTACATTTTATTGTTATTTTAAGTAGTACTTATCCTTTAATCTTTTCTTGTGCTCCTTTGCAAAGAAACAAATAGAAAATCTGAAGATTTTGTGGCTTTCTTTTACACTATGCTATTTTGTTAAAGCTAATGTGATTAATTGTTTCTCTAAGAGTTTTCTAAGTGAATTAGCATATCATCTAAAAATTAAGATTTTTATGCCCTCAAACACAATTAATTTATGAAAGTTATTTGGGAACCTGAGAAACACAATAGTTTCTAAGATTATTATTCATTGGTTTCTATTAAATTCAGTTTTCCAATTTTCTCTTCAAGACTTTTTCATCTTCCTGATAAATTTGTCAAACTCTGACAGAGTAACATTAAACTACTGTACAACTGATGCCTATTTAGGTCTTTTTTTTTTTTTTTTTTTTTTGCATTTCAATAGTCATTCCCTTATAAACTTGGTTACGATGCCATTCAGTGCATTTTATTTTACACTGTTATTGTCCCATTATCTACCTGTAATTATATTGATTTTTTCCTGCTTGCATCTCAATGAAATTTGTGTTTCCTTCTGTCTGATCTAAACTATGCTTGTACCACTATATTTTAGGATTAGATAAAAAATAACATATTTTATTCTAAATCTGTCTAATTAGTTAGATTCATTTTGAAACTATATGGATTCTCTGTGTTAGGTGTATTTTCTTTCTTTTTTCTTTTTCTTTTTTTTTCTTTTTTCTTTTTTCTTTTTGCTGAGGCAATTGGGGTTAAGTGACTTGCCCAGGGTCACACAGCCAGGAAGTGTTAGGTATCTGAGGCCATATTTGAACTCAGGTCCTCCAGACTTCAGGGCTGGTGCTCTATCCACTGTGCTAACTAGCTGCCCCAGGTATATTTTCTTGTAGGCAGCAAACTGCTGGTCAGTTTTCTAGTCTATAGGATTTTAAGTGGCTTAATGGTAGAATTTCAGACACCACAACAAGCCATTGAGATATTTGGGGTCAGGTAGGCCTTTTTGAATCCCTCAAATTCCACCATGAGGCAACCATCCTATCCGACTCATAAGTCTGGCCCTAGCTGGGCTGGCATCCTCTTAGAGATGAAAGCCAAGAAGAATATCAACTTGTTCTGGATGGGAAGAACAATCAAGGAGGGGAAATCATCAAAAGTTCCTTATTAAATTTTGCTGAGAAGGATAAGATCATATCAACTAATACCAAAAAGAGAGGAAAATTTAATCATTTCAATTCATTAAAAAGCCTATTCTAGGCAAAGCAGTTTGCTAAATTCCCTGACCTATTATCACAATGTATCCTCAAGGATTTAAGGGAAATGGTGAAGGAAGTTATTGGAAAAAGGAGATTGAAAGGAGTATTGGACGAGGCTTAAACATATGGAAAAATGCTCTAAATCATTAATTATGAGAGAAATGTAAATTAAAACAACTCTGAGGCTCCCCTTCACACACATCAGATTGGAAAAGTTGACAAAAAAAAGAAAAATGACAAATGTCACAGAGGCTATGGGAAAACAGGTGCATTAATGCACTACTGGAGGATCCAAGAACTTGCGCAGATATTCTGAAAGGCAGTTTGGGATTATGCCCAAAAAGCTACTAAATTGTGATCTTGTGATAAGCAGCACAAAACTCTGTCTCTATTAAATATTCATGTCAGTTCTTTTTGAGATATCAAAGTACTGGAAGGTAAGGGAATTCCCATCGATTGGGGAATAGTGGAAAAAGACATGGTATTTAAATGTGATGGGATGCTATTTTGCTCCAAGAAGTGATGAAGGGAATGGTTTTAAGGAAACCTGGGAAATATTGTATGAAGTGATACAGAATGAGGTGAGCAGTGCCAGGAGAACAGTTTATACAGTGGCAACAATGTTATGAACACAAACAACTTTGAAATCCTTAGGAACTCTGATCAATTCAACCAACTATAGAGGACTCAAGATAAACCTGCTATCCATTTCCTCGCAGAAAGGCAATGGGCTCAAGAATGCAGATTTAGTCATATTTTTTGGACATGGTAACACAGGAATTTGTTTTGCTTGACTATGTCTGTGACAGGGAGCTGATTTTCCCTCTTTCTTGATGGGAGAGGAGGGAGGAGAAAGGAAGGAAAAGCAGATCTTAAAAAAAAAGTTTAATTTTTTGAAAAAATGGCTGGAATGGGAGTTGATGCACTGGCAGAGACAAGGCTTCCTGACTACAAATTTTCCCAGAGCTTCTTGTACTGCCCCACCCCCCACCAGTGGTCCTGCTTTACCTGTGAGAAGGAACCTGTAAGTGTGGAGTAGGTTGCCTAATGTCTTCTCCTGGCACAAATGCACTTGGCCTGATCTCCTGGTTCTGGTGTCCCATATGTTGATTCTTCATGGGTTCCTGCTCAAAGATCCTGAGCAGTTGAGTCTCACCTCTCCTCAGGTACTGTCCCCCTTGCTCTAGCTTTGAAGCGCCAACTGAAAGGGATGGCCTTCCCTGGGAGGTCTCTGTGTGGTCCACATGCCCACTTGCCCCAGTCCTACTCTGGTCATCATTTCTGGATGGCTGGCCATGGTAAGAGGCCTCATGGTGGTCCCCAGTGCCTCGGCCTTGATTATAACCAGGATGCCCTTGCCAGGGCTGGCGAGGCCCCAAGGAAGTATCTGCCTCCCTCTGGGAGGGAGATGCCCATCCGTGCTCTGCTCCATGAGTCGGGGGTCCTGCGGCCCTCTCCTCAGCTTGACAGCTTTTCATGCACTCTTTCTCAGAGAGGAAATTATTCCTGTTGCCATGGCAGCCACCATACCAGAAACGGTTGCACTTGCCCACAGTGGGAATGAAGTACCAGCGAGGAGTCCAGTCCCCACAGGAGCCATGTGCACTGGGCAGCAGGCACCTGACTGGGTAGGCTGTGGAGGAAGAGCAGGGAAGAAGAGCCATTATGGTCATTTGTCACCTATGGGAATTTTTTTCCTCAGTCAGGGGAGGACTACTGCTGTCTCTCTTTATCAACTTTTCTGAGGACATAAGCTCAGGAAAACTGAGGGGCCAAGAGAGGCAATGACATGGGAAACAGAAGCCTGGGAACATGGGGGAAACTAAGGCCCAGAGCCAACGATGGTGCTGGATGTAGCCATCTCTGGGTTTGAGAAGGAAGACCTTTTTACCCAGATTTCTGCAAATAGGAAAAAATGCCAAAGGTTTTTTAAATACTGCTAAATAAAATAGGATCTCGAGAGTCCCTGCTGACGCACATAAAAAGGATGAAAACTTAAGTTCATATCAATTAACATTTTAAAGGAAGTAGGATTTATCCAAATCAACAATCTTTTTTAAAAGAGCCTATTGTGTGCAAAGTGTTGGCTAGTTCCTGATTTGCTATTTTGTAATAGCAAAAGGGCTAAGAAGGGAGAAGGTATTAGAAAGCTAAGAATAGCATTGGAAAGGACCTGAAAAATAAGGGGGAAATGTTCTGACATGATTTAATTAATAAGAAATGATAAATTAATTAATAATTTAATAAAAACTTAGTACCGTGTAGGCACATAGTAGGTGCTATATAAATTCTTCTTCTCCTTTCTTTCCACCCTGAAGAGGACAAGGTCACTTACGGTAATTTGGTCTGCCTCTGCAGCCTTCTCCCTGGGGGCCTGCACTGGAAGCCACATTGTCATAGCAGCAGCCATACTGGGATCCTCGGCACTCCACGGATGGGTCTGGCTGAGGCTCAGTTTGCCCAGCCTATGTAGAGGGAAGAAGAAGTGGTCCCAGAGAAGACAGAGCAAAAAGACACTCACACTATTCTGCTAAGCCCCACTTGGTGGAGTGTGCCAAAGAGTCTTTGGAACTCATTTTTGGGAAAAGGATGGGATGAAAGAAAGGGTCTCTTGGCCCAGATTTTAAGGTTTCTATTCCCAGGCTTACATCCCTTACACCACCCTTACCCTGGCAAGGATAATCAGAGAAATAGCAATAGGAGACTTTTTCTCCACCCTACTCCCAATTCCCAGGTACACCCAAACTCCAGGTCCATCCCAAGTCTTGGTAGCCAGTATGAGTGGTGGGGACAGGCAAGGAGGTAGGGAGTCCCAAAAGATGCTCAGGAAGGCAGAAAAAGATGCAGAAAGTGAATTCTGGAATCTAGCCACCTGAGCCAATTCTAAACGAGCGGTGTGTCCCTCCCCTGGGTCAAGGGATCAAGCCACTTGCCATAGAGGTGGCTGCTCTGGGCCCATGTCTGCTCCCAGGTGACAGCAGGCAGCCTGCGAGGTTTGGGCCGGGTGCTGACGAGACCCCGTCGGGGCAGCATCCATACCTGTTGAGAGCTCCCATTGAGAACTGTCTTCTCCCTGCTCCCACTTCCCTAAATATCCTCTAATGTTTCTTCCCCCTCTAAATCCTTATCTATCATTTATGAGTTCTCATGAAACCCTGGTTTTCCTTGGGAACAACGATTTTTTTTTTTTAATACATGTGGGAGCTCATGTATTTTTTTGCACTCTCTCTTTTTGGCTGGTATGAGTAAGGATTACGAAGGAAGAAAGGGTTATCAGGTCCCACTGTGGAACAAAGAGTTAGCATAAGAGATTTAGAGCTGGGGGCAGCTAGGTGGCCCAATGGATGGAGTACTGGCATTGGAGTCAGTAGGACTCAAGTTCAAATCCAGCCTCAGACACTTGATGCTTTGTAGTTGTGTGATTCTGGGCAAGTCACTTCACCCTGACTGCCAGGAGGGAAGGAGGAAGGGAGGAAGGAAGAAAAGGAGAAAGGGAAGAAGGTAGAGAAAGAGGAAAGGAAGAAATAGAGGAGAAAGGGAGAAAGGGAAGAAAAGAGAGGGAGAGAGAAAGGGAAAGAGAGACAGAGGGAGAGGGGGAGAAGGAAAAAAGAGGGAGAGGGGGGAGAAAGAGATTTGGAGTTGGAATTCAAAGCCAAATGCCCCAACTCCTTTCATGGCACCATGCTGTCTTTCTTGGCCCATGCAGTTACAGATCTCAGAAATTATGTCTTTTCTGTTTCCCCTTAATTCTAGGATCTTCCCTCTTTGATTGTTCCCGAGGGATCCATCACAGTTTGTTCATACGTAATTGTTTGTCCTGTCCGTTGTCTTCCCTTTAGATGGAGGGCTACTTGAGAGAAGGGACTGTCCTTGGCCTTGCTTGGTAGCCCCGGCACTTAGCACAGAGTCTGACACACCACAGGTCCTTAATCTAATCTGTAATGACTAACTGCTTTCTGATACCTTGCTAGGGCAGGACGCCTTCACAACCCAAGGTCACTGGGACAACCACAAAGCAAAGGAGCCCAACACGGGCAGAGTAGATTTCATTCTTTTCACATTACTGGAAAACAAGCTGAGAGTCAAGAAGGGAAGTGATTTGCCTCAGTTACAGTTAATGACAGGCCAGAGCTTAAAGCCCAGATCTCTTGGTTCTCAGCCAGGCTTTCTTTCCACTAAACATACTACCCCCATGTTCCCCCCTGCCTGAGCTAATCAGAGCTCTCCGAGCATCCTCTCTTTACCTGGTGAGGAGGAAACAACCATCTCCATCACTTACCTGCTCTGCTGACATGAGATCCTGGGACAGCCATGCCCTAAAGGACCAGGCGCCACAGTATGGCCATCTGGGCAGCACCCATGGATGCTCTGGCTGCAGTCCCGAGACTGTAGCCTCCCCACAGGATTCTCCTGGTGGCCATGCTGCTGAGATCTAGAGGCACTCCAGCCAGACTCCCAGTGGGGAGGCAATAGGTTAGTGCTCCTGTCTACTTCAGGGGAGTGTTCAGATGTGGGCTGGTTCCCGTGTATCCACCATTCCTCCCTAGTACCTAGAGAGAAGAGGAAATAGCCCTAATCCTACAGCTCATCACATCCTCCCCCCTTGCCTCCCCTCTAACCCACCTTGCCAGATACTCTGAGGCAGCTTCTTCCCGCCCCAGGGAAGATAGATCTGGTGGCCAAAAACCTCTTTATTCAGGTAACTGGCCTCTAGAGCCAGCAGAGTTATGTTACTCTATCTACCTTGCCCTTCCCCAGAACTTTAGGAAAGCAGGGGACAGAAGAGAAGGAAAATTTGGAGGGAGGGGGATGCATTTACTCCAAACCTTGGGAGGGGGTTTCCAGAGGGTCCAAGTGGGCCAACAGGTCCTGGCGACTGGTGTCATAGCCTTGGACATCCTGCATGCTAGGGACTTCTGTGGATGGCACAGAAAAGGAGAGAGAAGCAATGGGAGAGCAAAGGATAAATTTCAGAAAAACACTAAATTGGCTCCTTCCCAGTTAAAGGGACAGCTAGACCAATTGGGGAGGGAGAGCATGGAAGGAAGACTCTTTGCTACCATCTGCTTCAGGCCATTTTTTAAAAAAAGCAACTCAGAAGTGAAAGGGAAATGAGGAAGCATTTTTAGCCTCTGTTTCCAAATGATCTACAACAGCCATGTCAGAGTCAAATAGAAAGAAGGGCTTGTGGTCACTGAACCCTACATACGAATTCCTGAGGCTACATATTGACTTAGAAAACCACATAGTGACATTATCTTTATTCTCTTTTATATTTATTTAAATTTTGTTAAATATTCCCCAATTACCTTTTAATCCAGACTGTCCTATGTTGCCCTACAATATGCCTTAGCACAGAGTGAAATGTTTCCACCTATGGCTTTAAAGTAGAAGTATCAAAGAAATAGGGATTATGTCTCAGTTTTAGTTTAATTTTTTATACTCCAGCAAGAAACAGGGCATGATAACACTGAAATGTGGCAGTTTTCAGGTACTGATTCTTTTCACAAAATAGGGAAAATAAACTACTTTCCCCAACCCTCACCTCCTTCTCCCCGCCCCTTTCTACTTAAGGACCCTTGGACTAGAGAGGGAACCTTCCTGGAGCAGATTGAAAAGTGGTCCCCTCCCAATAAACTTTGGATAGAAAATGCCATCTGCAGCCAGAGAGAAAATTATGGAGAATGAATGTAAATCAAAACATGTTATGTTCACTTTTTTTCCTCTTTCTTCTGTTTTTTTCTCTTGTGCTTTCCCCCTTTTGTTCTGATTTTTCTCTTCCAACATGATTCATAAAGGAATTTATATTTTTAAAAAGTCAATGTACATGTATAACCAGAAAAATAAAGAAATGAGAGAGAGACAGACAGAGAGAGAGAGAGAAAATAGTCTCTTTTCCAGGCTCAGAAAGGAGGCAGTGAGGGGAGATGCTCTCCATGAAGGATAATGATCAAGGTTGCTTTTGACATATCAAGAAATGAAAACAATACCATACCTAAACTATCCTCCTAAATGATATGTTCCCTTGCTGCCTTTCTCTTCCTCGTATAGTTCATTCTGTGTACTGCTGGAATCCTTTTTCTCAAACTGCCTTCAACTAACTCAGCCTCAACTGGTCAGGCTGCTTTCTCCTGGCCACATAAGCATGTACCTTCATTCATGTTGTGACCTTCCATCTCCTTATTCAAGAAAGGAGAGAGGACAAGCTAAAAAATGGAACAACATTATCCATCCTTCAAGACTGAATTCTATTTTCTTCTTCATAAAACCTTCCTTTGTCATCCCAGGTTCCAAATTTCTATAGCATTGAATGTAGTACCAAAAATATAAATCTTTATTGTATAACAAGGAGGTCCATCCAACTTTATCTCCTAAAATGCTTGAGCCCACTCAGGTTCTAGCTGCTGGTTAGGAGAAACTACCATGTCATCATTTTCCTAGGGGAGCTGCATGCTTGGAGGAAAGAGCATTGCATTGAGAGAGCGAGATATTCTATTTGTGGAGTAAGAACATTGTGGGAAAGGAACTTATACACTTTCATGGACACCACCAGTATAGGGATGAGGCAAGCAGTTGCCCATAAAACCTTCCTGCTAGGGGACAAAAATAAACTGAGGAAGGAAAGGGGAAAAAATGACTTATTCTGTCTGGACTGATAGTCACTAGAGAGAATAGAACAAGAAAAGTTATACAGCTAAATCTTCTATGCTTGTTTGACTTTACAAGGGACAATTTATCTTTCCCACAGCCCAAATCTTCCAAGGGACTGCGTTCCATTGTGTGTGTGTGTGTGTGTGTGTGTGTGTGTGTGTGTGTGTGTGTGTAGAGTTTTCTCAATTATTTTGCTAATTATTTAACTCTAATTAAATATTTTATCTTTAAAAGTAATTCATTTAAACATTTTAAATTTAAAGCTCTCCTAAAATGCTGCAATTGGATCATAGTATCATAGATTTTAGAACTAAAAGGAGATCCAATCCTTCTAATTCTATTGATGAGGAAAATTATTTGCCCAGAGTTACATGGTAGGGGATGGTATGGGTAGGGGAATCCAGTGCTCTATCTACTAAATAATCTCATTTTATTTTAGAGACCTAAGAGCTCTTGACTGGAGGCATAAACTGGATGAGGTATCTTTAATACAAGAATTGTAATAGAACCCAATAATCTTAGTACTATAGACCAGTGATATCAAATTCAAATAGAAATGGGGGAGGGGGAAGGGAAGTGAGAGAAGAGGACACTAATCTAGAAAAGGATAGAGGCAGCATATTGACTTAATTTTAAAATATAACATCATCTATGCCTCTTGCATTTTTATTTATTTTGTTAAACATTTCCAAATAACATTTTCAATCTGTTTCTTGCCACACTAGGAAATTTTGTGAGCCATGTTTGATACTTTTGCTGCAGAGAACAAAGAAAAGAAGGCTATGATTGTCTATCCTCTTGTATTATTTGAGCTTACACACATACATGCATACATACTTTTATTAGATGTAGCTACTGTAAGATCACTGAGGAACAAGGACCATTAAGTTATACTTCTATAGCGTACTGATAGACACAGAATCAGTTGTTGACTTGTTAACTGATAGAAAAATAAAGGTGGAAAAAATTAAAAATAAAGGGAGTAACAAGATTTTTTGTATCTGCTCCCTCTCCCTTCAGTCTAGTCTTTCCATGCCCTCTGCTGGTTCTGGTAGAAGAGTCAGACTTCCCAAAGAGGGAGCACTTGGCCCAGAAGTCCCTAGCCCTCAACTGATGCTCCCCTCTGCTCCTTCTTTTCCCCATCCCTATTCATACCTTGAGGCAGGTGGCAGGACTGTGTGTTACAAGATTCCACTTCATTTGGCATTTGGGGCTGGCGAGCCTGACAGAGGTCAGAGTCATAGACATTGGATTCCCTGTCAGCACAAATGACTTGCCGTTTCCGGATGCCTGAATCACAGCTCTTAGAGCACTAAAAACCATCAGAGGAGAGAAAGAAAAATGTATGAGTACACAGATGGGATTATATGCACACACAGAATGGAAAATGTATACATACACCCAACAAAGACACATAAAAGATCAAAAATGTTTGTGCAGACACCCATAAAGACGCATCCTGAGCCAGAGATGTGTTTATATGTGGAGAAATACAAAGGACCATATATGTACATGTACATATATATACATATATATAAATAGTGTATATACATATTATATGTATATACATATATACATATACAAAGATACACAAAACGAGAGAAGATGTATACATACATATACATAACAAAAACATGCACCAAACAAAAAAACATCCTACTTCTAACTTCCACAGGATAAAGACATGGAAGGAAAGAAGAGTAAAGGACTTAGACTAAATAGGAAAGAGAAGAAAATCATGTAGATTATAAACGGCCTGGAATAGTGGAATGGATTAAAGAGTTGAATTTGGGAATGGAAGAAAAATTAAGGAAAATCTGAAGAACAAATTTTAGGTCTAGATATGGGTCTAAATTCTAAAACCTACAGGTTTTCAGGAAAGCAGAATCAAGGACAATTAAGGACTATGAAAATTAAGTAAGGAGGATCAAGTTGCTTTAGGGAATAGAACCTGAAGAGGTAGACTAAAAAAGGACAAAGAGAAGGTTGTTAGCAAGACAAGACAAGTGAGAAAAGGTAAGTGGAATGATTAATGGGCTAAGTACTTAAGGAAAATTTAATCCATCAAAAGGTAAAGGAATTAACAAGAGAAAGTTATAATCTGGATCTGATTCTAACAAGAAAAACTTGTTGCTGGTTTGGAAATTAGGAAATTTTAATCACTCCATTTGAGATTTTGTGATAGAGGAGAGGAAATCTGGGCATCTTCTAATATCCTAGATTTTGGAAAAGCAGATTTCAAAGGGTCCAGAGGAAAAATTGTTAGGATCTCATGGAGTAAAATGCCTCAGGGGAAATCAAACCACAAAGTAAGATGCTGAAGATGTAAATTGTGACCCAAAGGGAAAATGGATTTTGTTGCAAAAAAATAATATAGATATAAATGGAACTGACCAACCAACTTAGATAAAAGAAATGTATAAAATTTGAGAGTTAGACTGGCTAACTGAAGATGACTATAAAAATATGGCAAAGTCCTGTAAAAATGTGAAAGCTCAGAAGAAGCTGAATATGGGTTTTTTTTAAAACCAATATTGAGAAAAAGAAGATCAAAGAAGAGAGGGATGGCAAAATGAATCATTCAACATTTATTAAGAACCTACTCTGTGTTAAGCACCGGAACTACAAAAAGAGGCAAAAGACCATCCCTGATCTTGAGAAGATGATAATCTAATGGGGATACTACATAAAGACAAAGATATACAAAATAAACTATATAGGATAAATAGGAGATAACTAATAGAGAAAAAACACTGAAATTAAGAAGGATTAGAAAAGGCTTCCTCCAAAGGGTAGAACAGCCAAAGAGAATGCATGAAGCTGAGAGATTTGTAGACAGGGGGCTAAGTAACTGGATTGAATAACATATGCTATTCAAATATTATACTATTTCTGTTTGCTCTGCAAAAGAGAATGACCTTTACAGAGGAAATAACTAATAAGGAATGTGATAACCAAAATAAGTAAAAAGATTTTAAGGGAGTGCTTATTTGTTCTTGGTGAAGTCAAGTTACCTGACCCAGATAAACTACATTTTTGGATTCAGAAAAAACTGGCAGATGTTACTGCTGAGTCCCTATGAGTAATATCTGAAAGATTATGGAAAATGGGAGCTATGCCACATGATTAGAGAAAAAACAAACTTTAGTCTTAATTTTTTTTTTAAAGAAGAGAACAGTTTGCAAACTATAAGTGAATGAGTGACTGAGTCCTGTGAAAATTCTAGGAAAGATCATTAAAAAGATGGTTGGCAAATATATAGAAAGGAAAGAAATAATTACAAAGAAATAGCATGGCTTCATCAAGAATAAATTATGCCAGACTAACTCCATTTCCTTTTTGAAAAGGATTGCTAAACTAGTGAGTTTATGAGAGAAATGAGAGGAATGTCATGAATATAGTTTAACTAGATTTTAGCAAAGCTTTTTTATTTTGCCCTCAAAAAATTTTATTATTTATTTTATTCTTTTTTATTCTTTTTTCTTTTATTCTTTTTCTTTTTATTCTTTATTTATTCTTTTCTTTTTAAATTTTGAGTTCCAAGTTCTCTTTTAACTCTCCCCCACCCACTGAGAAGACAAGCAAAACAATATCAATTATACATGTGAAATAATGAAAAACATATTTTTGTATTAATCACATCCTCAAAAACAAGAATAGCAAAGCAAGAAAATTATACTTCAGTTTTCAGAGTTTATCATCAATTGCTTCTCTGGCATTGGATAGCATTTTTTTTTTTCTGATGAGGCCTTTGGAATTATCTTGGATCATTGTTTTTTTACAATTGATCATCAGGACAACATTTTTGCTACCTGTGCACAATGATCTCCTGATTCTTCTCATTTCACTTTGCATTAGTTCCTATAGGGTCCCATGATTAAGAAGTGTGTATTTCCTTCCATCCTATTTTCTTTCTCTTTCTTTTTATCCTCTCTGTCCCCAACAGTGTATTATACTTCTGACCACTGTCTCTCTTATTCTGTCCTCCTTTTTATCATTAGCCCTCTCCCTAGATCTATCATCTTTCTCTCCTATTCCCTTATGGGGTAAGACAAATTTCTATACCTGAGTGTGTATATATGGTCTTCCTTCTTTGAACCTATTCTGATGAAAGTTAAGTTTCAAACATTGCCTGCCACATTCCCTATTCCCCCCCCTCCTCTTTAAAAGCTATTCTTTCAATATCTCTTTTATGTGAGAAAATTGTCCCCATTCTATCTTTCCCTTCCTCCTTTTCCCCATGCATTTTTTCCTCACCCTTTCATTTTTTAGAGATGATCCCAACATGATAGACTCCTTCTGTCTTATTAATGATAGAGTTCTTATAAGTTACATGTATCTTCTTCCCACAAAGTAATGTAAACATTTTAACTTTATGATTACTCCTTCATGTTTATCTTTTTATGCTTCTCTTGAGTCTTCTATTTAAATGTCAAATTTCCTATTTCTCTCTGATCTTTTCATTAGAAATGCTTGAAAGTCCTCTATTTCATTAAATATTCATTTCCCCCTTTATTTTATTAGGTTTTCCTTGGTAGGTTGTTCTTCGTTGTAATTCTAGTTCCTTTGCCTTCTGCAATATCGTATTTCAGGTCCTCTGCTTTCTTACAGTGAAAGCTGCTAAATCTTGTGGGATATTGCTTCAAAATACTTACATTATTTCTTTCTGGCTGTTTGAAGCATTTTCTCCTTGACCTGGGAGCTCTTGAATTTTTCTATATTTCTGAGAGTTTTAATTTTGGGATCTCTTTCAAAAGGTGATTTTAGTGTCTTCTTTCAATTCCTATTTCATCTGCTGGATTGAAGATATTGAAGAAAGATAATTTCTTTAAAATTTCTTGAAACAGGATATGTAAGCTCCTTTATTTTTTGATCATGGCTTTCAGGTAGGCTAATAATTCTTAAATTATCTCTCCTCAATCTGTTTTCCAAGTCAATTGTTTTTCCAATGAGATATTTCACATTTTCTTCTATTTTTTTCTTCTTTCAACTTTGTTTTGTTGTTTCTTAGTATTTCATGGAGTCATTAACTTCCACTTGCCCAATTCTACTTTTTAAGTTCAATGAATTTTTGTACTTCCTTTTCCATTTGACCTATTTTGCTTTTTAGAGAATTTCTTTCTTCTGTGAATTTTTGTGTCACTTTTACTATTAAACCAGTTCTGCTTTTTAAGATGTTATTTTCTTCACCTTCCTGTGTGTGTATGTGTGCTTCTTTTATCAAGGTATTATCTTTTCATAATTCTTTGTATCATTCTCATTTCTTTCCCCAATTTTTCCTCTACGACTCTTATGCTCTTCTTTAACTCTTCCAGAAATTACTGTTGGGCTTAGGTCCAATTAGCATTATTTTGAGGCTTTGTTTGTACTTATTTTCGTTTTATTGTCTTGTAAATTTATGTCTTAAGTCTTCCCTACCACCATAGTTTCTTTTTATAGCCAAGATCTTTTTCTTTTTGTTGTTGTTTGTTCATTTCCCCAGTCTATTTCTTGACTTTGAATGTTATATTAAAACTGGGCTCTGTTTACCTTGGGTTAAGGAGGCATGGTCTCAAATTTCTGAATTTTTTGTGCCATGTTTTCAGAATTAGGAGATCTGATCAAAACCATTTGGTACTGGCTAAGAAACAGAGTAGTTGATTAGTGGAACATGTTAGACTCACAGAACAAAATAGTCAATGACTATAGCAATTTAGTGTTTGACAAACCCAAAGACCCCAGCTTTTGGGATAAGAACTCACTATTTGATAAAAACTGCTGGGAAAATTGGAAACTAGTGTGGCAGGAACCAGGCATTAATCCACACCTAACTCCATATATCAAGATAAGGTTGAAATGGGTTCATGATTTAGGCATAAAGAGTGATATTATAAGAAATTAGAAGAACATAGGATAGTTTACCTCTCAGATATGTGGAAGAGGAAGGAATTTGTGACCAAAGAAGAACTGGAACTCACTGAACACCAAATAGATAATTTTGATTATATTAAATTAAAAAAAATTTGGACAAACAAAACTAATGCAGACAAGATTAGAAGGGAAGCAATAAATTGGGAGCATATTTTTACATTTAAGGGTTCTGATAAAAGCCTCATTTCTAAAATATATAGAGAATTGACTCAATTTTATGAGAATTCAAGCCATTCTTCAATTGATAAATGGTCAGAGGATATGAACAATTTTCAGATGAAGAAATTAAAACCATTTCTAAATATATGAAAAGATGATCTAAATCACTATTGATCAGAGAAATGCAAATAAGACAACACTGAGATACCACTACACACCTCTCAGATTGGTTAAGATGACAGGAAAAAATAATGATGAATGCTGAAGAGGATATATGAAAACTGGGACACTGATACATTGTTGGTGGAACCATTCTGGAGAGCAATTTGGAACTATGCCCAAAGAGTTATCAAACTATGCATACCCTTTGAGCCACAGTATTTCTGCTGGGCTTATATCCCAAAGAGATCTTAAAGGAGGGAAAGGGACCCACATGTACAAAAATGTTTGTGGCAGCCCTTTTTGTAGTGGCAAGAAATGAAACTGACTGGATGCCATCCGTTGGAGAATGGCTGAATAAATTATGGTATATGAATGTTATGGAATATTATTGTTCTATAAGAAACAATCAGCAGGACGATTTCAGAGAGGCCCGAAGAGACTTACATGAACTGATGCTGAGTGAAATGAGCAGAACAAGGAGATCATTGTACATGGCAACAGCAAGATGATACATTGATCAATTCTTTTGGATGTGGCTCTTCTCAACAATGAGACAATTCAAATCAGTTCCAATAAACTTGTGATGATAAGAACTATCTACACCCAGAGAGAGGACTGTGGGAACTGAGTATGGATCACAACATAGCATTTTTACTTCTTTTGTTGTTGTTTGTTTGAATTTTATTTTCTTTCTCATTTTTTTTCCTTTTTTGACCTGATTCTTCTTGTGTAGCAAGATAATTGTATAAATGCATATGCCTATATTGGATTTACACATATTTTACTATGTTGAACATATATTGGATTACTTGCCATCTAGGAGAGGGGGTAGGAGGAAAGAAGGGAATTCAAAACACAAAGTTTTGCAAAGGTCAATAGTGAAAAATTATCCTTGCATATGTTTTGAAAATAAAAAGCTTCAATAAGTTAAAAAAAAAAAGAACTAGAGGATCTGCAAGTTTTTGATGTTTCCAAGGTAGTGTGATACAACCTGCTGGTGCTGATCTGATCTCTAGTCTTTACCTTGCTCCCTTTCAGATACAAGTGTTAGTATTCCATTTGGCTCTAGAACTGTGACACAGAACTGAGTATGGACAAAAGAGTTGTCTATCAATGCCCGCTGCACCAATGCCAGCAAAGGATCCCCTGTAATCTCTTTCGGACCAATGATATGACCCCAAAGCTATTCTGGGCTGAGAGCTTCCAAAGCTTCTGTTGCAACCTTTTTCAGAACCAGTGCTGCTGCCATGTTCTGGACTGACTCCCACACCAGAGTGACAGACCACCCCTGTCAACCTCCTAAGTTGACTTATGTTGGAAAAATGTCTCCCTCTGACCTTTTGTTGACTCTGCCATTCCAAAATTTGATTTGAAGAGTTATTTTATTTTATTTTTTATTATTTTTTTTCCTGAGGCAATTGGGGTTAAGTGACTTGCCCAGGGTCACACAGCTAGGAAATGTTAAGTGTCTGAGGCCAGATTTAAATTCAGTCCTCCTGACTTTAGGGCTGGTGCTCTATCCACTGCACCACCTAGCTGCCCCATTGAGGAGTTATTTTAAAGTTGTTTAGAGGGGAATTTTGGAAGAGTTCAGCTAGGTGACTGCCTCTAATCAGCCATCTTGCTTCTCCCCATAACATAAATGAAATTTTTGATAAAGCATTTCATGCTATTCTTGTGGAAAAGATGGAGAACTATGGGTTAGATGATAATTCAATCAGATTGTTTCAAAACTGTTTAGATGGCTGGACTCAAAGAAGAGTTCTTAATGGTTCCCTGACAACAAGGCAAGATATCTTCTGTAACATAACTTTCTCCCTGGAAGGTAGGTATTGTTATTATCCCCATCTTATAGATGAAGCAAAGTGAGATTAAGTGACATGCTCAGAGTGATTCTTCCTGACTTCAAGCCTAATCTTCTATCTATTGCCCCATCAAGCTTCCCTACACACACATGTACATCAGAGACGTGTATGAATACGAATATGTAGGAAACACACAGAAGCAAAGATGGAGGGCTTAAAAATATACACACATATACACACATACACACATACATACATACACAGAAGCAGATATACATGCATCCACCAAAGACATGGGCACATTGGAGGGGATCTTCAAGGCCAGTAAGTCCAACAAACTCATTTTATAGATGAGGAATCAGTGTGATTAAGTGGTCTGCCCTGAGTCACAGAGCTAGTATGTGTCTGAGGCAGAATTTGAACCCTGTGGGTATGTATATACACAGGCACACACACAAATCCACAAAGACAATAAATCAGAGATATATGTACACACATGAATGCACAGACTGAGGTAAACATATATCCTTATGCAAGGAGACCCAGCAGAACTAGAAATATGTGCACTGCACACGTGTGAAAATATAAAATAGAGTTAATATGCATATGTGAAGATATGCAGGCAGCCATGTAAAATCTCCCAGGATTTTAACCAGGAGCATCTCATACCAGTGACTAGATGGAGGAAGGGGACACATCTGGAAACATCCTATGAGAAAGGATCCTCACACAGAATCTGAGGCTCAATTATTTTCTCTTTATGGGTCAAGCCCTAGGCAAATGGAGTGGGAATGGGTATCAGACAATGTCTCCAGTCTTTACATAAGTAGAGAGGATGAAGGAGACTATGGCCTCCTTACTAGACTGTAAGATCCTCAACAACAGACTCTTTTACTTTTCTATGTGCCCAGCAGCACATAATAAATACTTACTGACATACTGTCCAAAACGCAAGGAAAGATGATATGGTAGCTAACATGTTCCTTCAAGGAACCACCTAGGAACAAGGGGCCTTCCAGAAGTAAAGTATCTTCACTTGGCCCCCAACTCACCAAAAAAAAAATAGCATTTACAGATAATAATAATAATCAACATTTACCAAATATCTTCCATGTGTCAGGCACTGTGTGGGACACTGAGAATACAAAGACAAAAATGAAAGCCCATCTTCAAAGGGCTTCTATTCTTATTTATTTATTTATTAAAATTTTATTTTATTTGCAAAACATATGTGTGGGTAATTCTTCAACATTAACCCTTACAAAGCTTTCTGTTACAAATTTTCCCTCCCTAGTCCCCACCCCTCCTCTAGATGGCAGGAAATCCACTACATGTTAATTATGTTAAAGTACTTGACAATTCAAATATATGTATACACATTTCCACACTTATCATTGTTGTGCAAGAAAAATCGTATCTACACGAAAGACATAGATAAAGGAAACACAATGTAAGCAAACATCAATCAAGAGTATGAGATTGTTATGTTGTGGTCTGCATTTCACATCCCTCTCTCTGGGTATATATGGCTTTCTTCACTGAACAATTGGAACTGGTTTGAAACATTTCATTGTTGAAGGGAGCCATGTCCATCAGAATTGATCATCATATAGTATTGTTGTTGAAAGGGCTTATATTCTATCAGGGATAAAAAAATAATTTTCTCAAAATATTAATAACCAATTGTATATATGGGACCAAGAATCCTCTTTTTGATTATTAATAACCAATTATTAGTAGGGTTTTCCCTCTTTTTATTTCTTTCTGAAGGACAGAACTAACTGAGACAATTTTCATCAGTTTTGGGGAAGACTCTACCCAAACGGGAGAGTTTATTTCTCATCAAGGTTTAAATCCAGATAAATTACATCAAATTGTTCTATTCCCTTAGGAATGGATAGAGAATAGATCCTTTTCCCTTTTGATCTGACTTGAGATGAAACTCTTGGTCCAAAATTGCTGATATAATCAGTCACAATCCTGACCCCTGATTACAATATAAATTCATTATAATATTCATTCATTAATTGTTAACAAATTAGAGTCAATTTCCACTTGTCCAAAGTTATTTAAACATTCTAGTGACCTTTGGTTTCTGAGAGAGCTACTGACCTCAATTTATTAATTGCCAGCCTCATTAATAAATTATTAACTACCTAAAATCTATGTCTTTTGAACTTTTTATTCATCTCAGGGAAAATATATGTCACATTTTACATATAAATACATACAAAGGTAAACACAAGGTAATCTGGCCAGGAGGGATTCATTAGATTATAGTTGATAGGGGCATCAAGCAGGAGGGTATTAGAAGCAGGAGTGTGCACTCAAGGCAGGGGGAATGATCTCTGCAAACTCAAAAGAGATTCAGGCATTCTGTGAGTGCTTCCTTTTCAATCATGTTATTTACAGACATGTGTCAAGCATCAGGCACTTTGGAGAACACCCTGGCACCTAGATGCCAGGGCTGGGAATATAGGTAAGTTCAGATACTCACCAGCCCCCAGTCACCAATATGCCAGCTGGGCTCCTGAAGAAGGCAGTTCTCTCCCATACAGGCTTTAGTCAGGGGAGGCTTGTCTGCTGATGAGCAGGCAAAATCTTGGAGGGGAGCACCTTCATCACCCCAACAGGTGACAGTCCGGCTCCGAACCCCTGGCCCACAGCTGGCAGAGCACTATAGAAAGAACCCCATCATTATCATATGCCTCTCATTTCCCTTGAGGAGTGCCCTGCATGGAGGAGTTACTCTGGTCTATAATAATATAACAATAACAACAATCAACATAACAAACAACAAACTATAATAACATCTATATAGCACTTACTATGTGCCAGGCACTGTCAAGCACTTTGCAATTATTATTTCATTTTATCCTCAACATAACTCTGAGAAGTATCATTATTCCTATTTTACAAATGAGGAAACATTATTATCTAGTAATTATCTAATAATAACTATTTGTTGTTCAGCCATTTCAGTCAGTCTACCTCTTCGTAACTCCATTTGGAGTTTTCTTGGCAAAGATACTGCAGAGGTTTGCCATTTCCTTCTCCACAGTCACATAACTAGTAGATGTCTGAAGCCAGTTTGAATCTCAGAAAGATGAATCTTCCTGACTCCAGGTCTGGTACACTATCCACTTAACCACTAAACTGTCCAACAATAGCATCATGATGATGATGATGGTCATGGTGGTGGTGATGATGATGATGATGATGATGATCCCAATTTTACAGATAAGGAAACTAAGAAAAATAAAGGTAAAGTTGTTGCCCAGGGCCACACAACTGGTAAGTATCCAAAGCCAGATTTGAATTCAGGACTTTCTGACTCCAGGCCCAGCACTTTATCCACTGTGCCTCTAAAGAGGGAGCTCAAGTCAGATGCCCCAAATGACAGGTGGACATTGGCTAGAAAGCCTCAGAGATAACTAAGACTTACAGAATCATACAGAATCTGCTAATGGAATTTCTGGTCTTTTTTCCTTAAATATTATCATCACTTATTGATGTTAGAGCTTGAAAGAACCTTAAATATCATCTAGTCCCATCCATTCATTTCACATATGGCCCTGGGGCTGCGAGGTGGTATAGTAGACATAGCATTGGGCTTGGAATCAGGAACACTCATCCATTTTTCTGAGTTCAAATCTGGCCTCGGATACTTCCTCATTGTTGACTTTGGGCAAATCATTTAATTCTGTTTGCCTCAGTTTCCTCATCTGTAAAATGACTTGGATGGGGCAGCTAGGTAGTGCAGTGGATAGAGCACCAGCCCTGAAGTCAGGAGGACCTGAGTTCTAATCTGCTCTCAGACACTTAACATTCCCTAGGTGTGTGACCCTGGGCAAGTCACTTAACCCCAATTGCCTTACCAAAAAAAAAAAAAAAAAAAAAGACTTTTCTGTAAAATGAGTTGGAGAAAAAAATGGCAAACCATTCCAATATCTCTGCCAAGGGTCACAAAGAATTGGACACAACTGAAATGACATAACAACAATTAAGACCCAGAGAGGAAGTAGTACATTTCCCAAAATTACACAGCAAGGTGGGATTAGCATTGAGGACTGTCAACTTTCACGCTCCCCCCACTTTGCATTTTTATTATATTGGGTGCAGAGCACAGTGACTTAACAGCCCTGAAAATCCCATGTAACCCTAATTTTGCCCAAGACTGGAGTAGTTTTGCAGAGTTAGAGGTGACTCTCTCCCCACCCAGAGGTTTATAGCAGTCTGCCTCCTCACTTGACCATCACCAGGTAGGAAAGCCATAAAGAACTTTCTTTTAGTGTCTTTTGCATGTACACCTGTTCCAGCTCAGCAGGCAATTAACAGTTTGTTTCTTCACCCTGTGACAAGTGCCCAAAAAGCACATGTACTGAAGGCTGCACATGCTCATAAGAATGTACACACTCTCATAAGGATTGGTCTGTCATTGACCAGTCTCCCATTACTTCTATTTAGTGGCTATCCTCAGGGAACCCTGCCAGCTTTATAGAAATTATCCAGCCTGCCTTAGAAAAGAAGCCTTCTGTAGCCAGAGGTAGCAAGTGGTCAATTCCTTGCTATGTTCCCCGTCCCCATCCCCAACCACACATGGTCACTATGCAAGAATGCATGGTTTAGAATACACACACACACACACACACACACACACACACACACACACACACACACTTCTGAGAATTTTGGTCTCCAGAACAAAGCAGATCCCATCCTAATCCTGTGGGCTCCTCTCTGACTCCCCATTTCCAGTCAGACTCACCTCTCCCCAGGGCCCTGAGCTCCATGCTGCACACCTGTGCAGGTTGCAGGAGCGTGTGTTTGGGGGTCTCCCTGGCAGAGCTGCACACGAATCTTCATCTGTCGCCTCCTCTGTGCCTGTTCCATCAGATACAACACAGTAGACGTGGCGGGACTGGGAACCTCCTCCACATGGAGCTGAGCAGGCACTCCATGGCCCAGCCTTCCAGCTGCAAGGGGAGAAGAAGCTAGACCACCTCTGAGCTCTGAAGCTGAGCAGCATTGAGCAGGAAGCTCCTTCCCTCCATCTCCTGGCACTCCTGCCCATCTCCCTAAACAGGAGGCTGCCACGCGTATACTAAGGCTGCTTGTTCATATTATCTTCAGTGAAAAGTCAGTCCTAGGTGGCACGATTGGAAAGGCACTGGATGAAAAGGAAGGAGACCCTTGTCTCTCATTTAATGTCTGATTTTGGACAAGTCACCCAACCTCTCTGCAAAATGGTAACCAATGTAATAACAAAAACAATAATGTAGTAACAACCACAGCTCCCTATTTTAGAGTTACTGTGGAGATCAAATGAAACTATGAATATATAATAACATTTAAAAAGTGATTTTCTAAAGCACAGGGCTCATCACCTCATTCCCCTAAAATAATAAACTCCATTGACTCCCCATTATCTCCAGGATCAAATATTAAATACTGTTTGACTTCTTAAACTCTTCACAACATGGCCTCTTTCCTATTTTTCCAATGTTCTCAACATGTTACAATGATCCCTTCCACATTGCGATTTTCCACATCGAGAATTTCCCCATTGTAGTTTCAATAGATCGCAAATCAGCATGAGAAATTAGATGGAAATTTTCTGGGAGTTTTGTGGAAGCTACAGACATAGGAGTTTAGAAACTCAGAAATGCATAAAATATATGTACAATATTGTATAACATCAGCATATTTTATCTTTTAATATCACAATAATCCAGACTTCTCCTCCAGTACAAAGGGAGGGCCAAAAAATTTCATGGATTTTTCAGAACAAGGGGCACACTGCATCCCTGACCCCCACAATGTGGAAGAGCTAACTTCCCTTTCAATTCTAGTGCCTACTCTCTCTTTTAATTATTTTCTATTTATTCTCTATATAGCTTGTTTGTATACATTTGTTCTCTCATTAGACTGTGGGCTCCTACTACTCTTGTTTGTCTCTTTGTTTCCTGGTACATAGTAGGTCTTTAATAAGTATTTAATTGACTGCTTCCACATACTCTATGATATATCAGCCCTTGATCTTCTCAGTTGATCCCTGAACAAAACGTTCTGCCTTTTCACTCTACACCTTTTCACTGGCTGGGCTCATGCCTAATCTCCTTCCTCCCCTTTGCCTCCAAGTTTCCCTTGTTTCTTTGAAAACTCAGGTCAGATTCCACCTTTCTCAGAAGGCCTTCCTGTCCTTCCTTATCCCTGTTAGTGTGCATCCTCAAGTGTCCTTTCTCAATTACTTTCCCCTTTATACTGTATATATATATATACACACACACACACATATATATGTGTGTGTGTGTATTTGTTTTGTTTTTTTGCTGAGGCAACTGAGGTTAAGTGACTTGCCCAGGGTCACACAGCTAGGAAGTGTTAAGTGTCTGAAACAGATTTGAACTTAGGTCCTCCTGACTTCAGGGCTGTTGCTCTATCCACCTAGCTGCCCCCTCTACTGTTTTTGCTTTTCGTTGCATTTTAATGCATAGCAAAAAGCTTGCCACACAGTAAATGCTTAATAAATGCTTGCTGACTGCTTAAATGATTAGTAATAGCAACTATTTTTTATACAGAATCTTGCCAATTTTATATACATTATTTCATTTAATCCTCACAACAACCCTTTTAATAATATTAACCAATAATAACAGTATTATCATCTCATTTAACAAATGAGGAAACTGAGGTATAAAGAGGTTAAGGTTCTTCTGCTGAATCACACACAGCTAATTAGGTTTGAGTCCACATCCTTCAAATACCAAGTTCAGAATTCTTTTTATCACATATCCAGGTTTTAAAGCAGACTTGGTTATTAATGTTCTCCTCTAGCCCTCAGTTTTTTCTATTATAAAAGGAGGGGCTTAGGACACAATTAAGTCCTAAGGTATTGTTATTTATCTCAGTGTCTTACCTTCTCTTCCAGGTGCCTGTTCTCCCTCCTACTTCCCAATCCCTAGAGCTTCTGGAAACTAGATTTGAAAACTGGCATCTCCCCAATGGCTGAAAAAACTGTGGTATATGAATATAATGGAATATTATTGTTTTATAAGAAATGGTGAAAAGGGGGATAGCTACATGGCACAGTGAATAGAGCACCAGCCCTGAAGTCAAGAGGATCCAAGTTCAAATCTGACCTCAGACACTTGCCACCTCCTAACTGTGACCAACTTGTCGGCATGTCACCCAAAACCAATTGCCTCACACTTCCCCCCCCCCACCAAAAAATGATGACGAGGCAGATTTCAGAAAAGCCTGGAAAAATTTATATGAACTGATGCTGAGTAAAATGCGCAGAACCAGGAAAACATTGTACACAGGAACAGCAACATTGTATAAATGATCAACTTTGATAGACTTTGCTTTTCTCTGCAATATGATGATGTAAGACTATTCCAAAAGGCTTATGATGGAAAATGCTATCCACATCCAGAGAAAGAACTATGGGGTCAATGGCAATGAAATTATACTATTTTCACTTTTTTATTGTTTTTTTTCTTTCTCATGATTTTTCCTTTTTGTTCTGATTCTTCTTTCACAATATGACTAATGTGGAAATATGTTTAATGTGATTGTACATGTATAATAACCTTTATCAGTTGACTGCCATCTTAGGGAGAGAGGGAGGAAAAAATAGAAATCAAAATATTATAAAAGTAAATTGTTGAAAACTAATAAATAAAATCAAAACATTATAAATCAAATATCTAAAAATATTATAAAAGTAAATAGTTAACTAATAAATAAGTTTTTAAAAATTAAAACAAAACTGGCATTTCTGCAAAATACAAAACTCAGTCTACAGAGAAGCTGAAACAGCTTGAAACAACAAAGATCCTCTAGGTTCCCAGATGCCACAGTAGCCATGCAAAGCTCCAGTGCCCATCACCTTCCCCACTAATGGGGCAGAGAGTAAGAGAAGCTCCAACACTAACCCAAAGCTCCTGCCCAGCTGAGGGATGCTCTCAGTGGGCTCACCACTGCAGGTTTTAAAATTTCCACAGTCTATGGCTAGGCTGACAGAAAAGGGTACTCCCGAGTTGCCCACCCTTGCCCTCAGTTACCTTTTCCCACACATGCCTCGGGCTCGGCCATGGCTCCACACTCCCGGCGGGTGGAGGTATGAGATCCTTTGTGCACAGAACAAAGGGGTTTGCAAGGGCCAATAAAAGCATTTCTCTTTCTGAGACCATGGAAGAAAGGGCTATGCAACCAGCTACCTATCTTTCCTGGGAGGCTCCCCAGGTTAGTCTCTGATACAATGGCTTCACAAAAGGTTGGGACAGCTCAGAAGCACAAACTCTTCCATCCATGCATATCCCTATCACAGGGTACCTAACTGGCTAAAGGGATGCCAACTGGAGCCTTCTAGAGCTCATCTGAGTTGCAATTCACCATAGTCCCCAAATAAGCTTACCAAAGAGCCAGACTGAGCCTTTTCTAAGACATGAAAGTATTAATTCCTCTTCTGTGCCCACTTAGGTCTGATATGGCAGGTGAGGGAGGGGGAAGGAAAGGTAAAGACCACAACCAAGTCTTGCCTTGATTCTAGAGGGGAATTATGGGGAAAATACACCTCAGATCCACTCTCTGAATAGTCTGATGTCGAAGGGCCCTGGAACCTTATTTGGGGAGTTTGGTGGTACCCTTTGAGCTCCCCCAAGGCTCTGGTTGGTATTCCTCTGAATAGGATCTCCTTTTTACTGAGGAAAAGCTAGAAGCTGTAAGCCTATTCTGCTCTGCATCATCTTCCCATGTCAGGAGAAAAGGTGACGGAGATAGTTATATCAGGAGGCTGAAATGCAAGATGTTCATGCCATCTTGCCTTTTCCTCTCAAGAGTCCCTTCCATCTACTCTTCTTATATTTTATATCTATCCGAATGTCTACATGTCATCCTCCCCATTAGAATGCAAGCTCCTTGAGGTGAGGGACTGTTTTTGCCTTTCTTTGCATCTCAGTGCTTAACATACAGGAAGTACTTCATAAATGCTTGTTGGCCAACTGTTGGATTTCAGGATGCCAGAAAAAAGAATCCCTTTCCCTGACACTCCTCCTGGGTCCTTATCTAGCACAGCACCTCGATATTTCATCCTGGGCAATATTTGTCAGATGGGTCATACTTATCTTGTCCCTCTCCCAAGTCCTAAATCCCCTCAGACTATCCATCCTGGGGAAAGGACTAACCCTGATTCTGTCTGACTCAAACCCTCTATCTTAGGACTCTGCTGAAGGGCAAAGGGAGAAGGGAGAAAGGTCAGTGGAGGCAGCCTAGGGAAGAGCTTACCGCTTGGTTTGTGGGCAGGCCTGAAGATTGCAAGTGCGATTGTCAGATGGCTGGGGCTTATGTTGGCACATATAATCAGGGTAAATCTCATTGTCCGTAGTACAGAATACCAGGCGTGTCTGATAGCCTGTCAAGAAGGGGTGCCCAAGTGAGCTGGGCACAGCCTGGAGACCTGTGTCCCCAAAGGTATAGCTGGGTTTCATCCAACAACTTTACTGAGGGGAAGGGTTCTAGATGTCAGTGGAGCTGGACACCTCCTGGCTCTGTGGACCCACCCCCTCCTAGCTTGGAACCTCCCCTCTCCTCTTGATCACTCTTATCTCAGCTCCTAGGTGACCTCTCTGCTTTTTTTGCCCTTCTCACCTCCTCCACACTCTGCACTGCAGTCACTCCATGAGCCGTGATTCCAGCTGAAGCCAGTTTCCAAGGGCTGGTGAGGCAAGTAATACTCATATTCCACCCCTGGGTTGGGTTCCTGGCTGATAAGCTGAAATGGAGAAAAGAAATCATCTATGTCCAAAACAATGAAGAAGACCCAGATTTCCTGCTCCATTTCCTAGGGTAGTGCTCCTGTGCTCATATTATATTCTTTCTTTTCTTTCTCTCTCTCTCTCCCTCCCTCTTCCCCCTCTATTCTCTCTCTTTTCTTTTTCTCTCTTCTCCCTGACTCTCTCCCTTTCTCTTTCTCTCCTCTCCCTCCCTCCTTCTCTCCTTTCTCCCTCTTCCTTTCTTTTTCTCTCCCTCCCCAATAGAAATAATTATAGCAGGTTACATTTATAAAGGGCTTCCAAGTTTACAAGGAGCTTCTCATTCTCTCATTTGAGCATCACAACAAAATAGGAAGGAGAGTCCTATGAAATATGTGCTTCTCATTCCACAGATAAAGAGATCCCAAACCCAAATGATTTGCTCATAATTGCCTCAATTAGCAAGTTTCAGAAGCAGGGCTCAAAACTAGACCACTTGGTTTTCCAGTTTACCCCCTTCCCCTGCCTCTGCCCACACTACTGCTGGAGTGCAGAAGAGGATGGAGACTTGAGGTCGGGCAATGTAACTGAGGGTCAGGATTCCTAGGTTCAAATTCTGCTCTATGCCTTCTCTTAGGGCCATTCTGGCCCCATCTTCCCTATTCATTCTGTTCTGCTCTCTCCCTCCCTGCTCCCCTCTCCTTTTTGATTGAAATGTAAGGGATCAATTCTTGTCCTAAGGTTTTCAAGTATTTTTGACACAAAAATGTTTCCCTTCTAGGAATAATTGTTTTTAATGCATAAAATAAAAAGGATAGGATTATAAAAGAAACCAATTATACTGAAATACAATTATTAAAATATTTTTAAAAACCAAAGCAACTCTGCCTTAGGTGGTCATGACTGCTCCTCCCAGGACAAATACCAAGGGGTGAATAAATGTTCCCACATGAACCCCTATTGCCATAGCAAAGCATAAGGAAATGCTCCACATTCTCTGTGTAGATATTGCCCTCATCATCCCTACTTGGATGGGTTAGAGATGGAGGACAGAGAGAAGCAGCTATCTCCACAGACCCCACTCACCTCGATGACCAGGGGCTCAGAGGTCGGTCCCCGGGCGTGCAGGTGTTCGGGTGCCAGATCCCCCTCAGACCCTCGTTCATACTGAAGAATGGTGCTGGCCACGGGCAGGGCCTGGGCAAACTCAATTGTCCAGTGGCCATTCAGATAGTATTCCCCCCGCACATTCTTCACTGCTACAGGATGAGAAGGAGGGGAAAAGAGGGAGAAGAAAGTAGCCAGAAAAGTCCCCAAGAGAAAAGAGTCGATGTCCCTATGCTTATTCTCCTCCCCTATGGCCCAATCCCATAAGCCATGAGTACAGTTTGAGAATTGGGGACCAGGATTTGTTCCTGTAGCCAGAGTCTGTTTATGGATTAGCCTCAGGGAAGTCTGAGGGTAACATCAGCTACAGGACCTATTAGTCCATACCCAGAAAATTCCTGCTGGCTGCAGCTTCTGCAATATGGATGCTGGTGGCTCCTGCAGGAATGACCAAAATCTGGTTGTAACCTGAGGGAGACAGAAATATCATGAGACTGGGGAGGTCAAGGCAAGTGATGCTGGCTCCTAGATTTCATTTCCTAGATGCATTTCCTCCACTACCACCCAACACACATATTCATTTATTTTTTTCCTCAAGTGTTTTATTTTTCAAATTACATGTAATAATTTTATTATTTATTTATTTATAAATATTTAATATATTTCTTTATTATATCATTAATTTTCAGCATTCATTTTTTGTGAGATTTTGAGTTTCAATTTTTTTCTCCTTATTTCTCCTTTCTTCAAAACAGCAAACAGATATAGATTATACATGTGTAATCATTTTTAACTTTTTCCATATTAGTCAAACACACATATTCATGGTCCAGTTCACCAGTCTTTTTATACCTTACACACACACATTACTCACCACCACCACCATCATGTACCCTGGTCTCTTTGTTCTTCCTGGAACAAGATGCTACATCTCTCAAATCTGGACATTTTCATCAGCCATCATCCCTCATGCCTACAATGCTCCTCCTCATTTCCACCTCCTGACTAGCCTGGCTTTCTTCAAGCTCCAGCTAAAATCCCCTTAGGCTTTCCTGATCCTTCTTAATTCTAGTGCCTTTCATCTCTTAATTATTTCCACTTTGTCCAGTTTACAGCTTCCTTGTACATAGTCATTTGTTCCTCAAGGACAGAAAGTATCTTTTGCCTTTTTTTGTATTTCTGGCTCTTGGCACAGTAGCTAGTACATTGTAGAAGGTTAATAAATGTTCACACACATACACACATGTTCAATTACTCACTGGATAGCGGACCAACGATCCTTAGAGAGAGACCCATCCTAAACCCAGTGCCTGACCCTCTAGGAATTGTCTGGATCACCTAGTCTGCCCTACTGCATCTAGTTCTGGATGTCACATCTGCAGGACTTGGACTATCAGAAACCAGGCATCCATCCATCCATTCAAAGTTTCAACAATCATTTAATAAGCAGATTTTCAGTAGAAGGTATTTTGCTAGACACTGGAGGTAAAAAAAAAAATCACTTACAGTCTACCAGGGGAAACAAAGTGTTCAGGGATAAACTCAGTGAAAAGTAAATACAAAGTAATTTTTTGGAGAGTAAGAAACCGTTGAATTGTGCCATGATCAACTATGATCGACTTAGTTCTACAACGATCCAAGACAATTCCAAAAGATTCATTTTGGAAAATGTTGTGTGTGTGTGTGTGTGTGTGTGTGTGTGTGTGTCTTTCCCCCCTTTCTTTTGTTTCTTCTTTTACAACAAAACTAATATGGAAATATATTTTCCATGATTACACATATAAATGTATCAGTTGCTTGCTGTCTTGGAGGTGCAGGAGGGGCAGGATTTGAGAGCTCAAAATCTTATAAAAACGAATGTTGGAAAAAAGAAACTTGTTTATTATTTTAAAATAAAATTATTAAAGAGAGAGTGGAGGAGGAAAAGAATTTGGAGAGCATGGTTGTATAAGAATCAACTGAAGGAACCAGGGAGAAGAAAAGATGGGTTGGGGCTTGGACAGGTGGGGAATAGTTTCAACCTCTTTGGAAGTCATCAAGCAAAACCTGTATGAATGTTTGGCATAAGAAGCACATATCAGAGGTCTTCCTGACTCTGAAACCAATGCTCTATCCATAACATCACACTGTCTTTTGCTTGGCATATAATAGACACTTAATAAATGCTTGTTGATTGATCTGGACAAAGGGATTCCAAACAAGAAGGGAAGGAAGGGAGAGGAAAGGAAGAAGCCTTGATGAGACATTTTTTTTTAAAACACAGCAGAATAAGAAACAATAAGTAGAATAATTTCAGAAATCTGCAAACATTTATATGCAAAGTAAAGTGAACAGAACCAGAACATTGTACATGCTAACAGTAATACTGTAGTATAATCAACCATGAATGACTTAGTTATTCTCAGCAATACAAAGATTTAAGACAATTCCAAAGCACTCATGATGAAAAATGCTATCCACCTCCAGAGAAAGAACTGATGGAGTCTTAATATAGATCAAAGCATACTACTTTTTCATTTTATGTATTTTTTGCATGGTTTTATTTTTTGGTCTGTTCTTTCATGTATAAAAAATATGTTTTGAGGGGCAGCTAGGTGGCACAGTGGTTAGAGCACCAGCCCTGAAGTCAGGAGGACCTGAGTTCAAATCTGGTCTCAGACACTTCCTAGCTGTGTGACCCTGGGCAAGTCACTTAACCCCAATTGCCTCAGCAAAAAAGCAAAAAAAAAAAAAAAAAAATATGTTTTGCATGATTGCACATGTATCAAATTGCTTATTCTCTCAAGGAGGGAGAGAAAATGGAAATCAATTTTTTTTTTTTACTTTTTTGCTGAGGCAATTGAGGTTAAGTGACTTGCGCAGGATCACACAGCCAGGAAGTGTTAATCTGAGACCAGATTTGAACTCAGGTCTTTCTGAATTCAGGGCTGGTGCTCTATCTACTATACCTGCTGCCCTGGAACTCAAATTAAAAAAAAAATGTTAAAATTTTTCTTTATATGCAATTAGGAAAAAGCAAAATATTATTTTAAGAAATAAATAAAATAAAATACACAATAGAGATACAAATAGAACAGAACCCAGAAAACAATTTATACAATAAAAGCATTAGAAAGACAAATAATCTTGAACTTTAACTTTGATATAAGAACTCTGATCACCTCAATAACCAATTATGATTCTAGAGGACATATGATGAAACATACTGCCAATCTCCTGAAAGAGAATGGATAGATTTAGGGTGCAGTTTGAGACATCAATTTAAAAGGCATGCCCAATGCAGGGATTTGCTTATTAACTCTGCTTACTTGTTTACAAAGGTTTTGTTTTTATTTTAGGAGGAGGGGAGGGAAAGAATGGGAAGAGAAAGGAGAAAATGAATTTTAATGAAAAGAAAATTTAATTTAAATTAAAAATAAAAATATTCATTAGAGTATCAAGGGAAATTCAGGAGGGAGTACTATCAAGAAAGGCAGTATTGGCACCACTATGTTTTTTTTTAACTTTTTTTTATATAAAGCTTTTTATTTACAAAACATATGAGTGATTTTTCAACATTGACCTTTGCAAAAACTTTTTTTTTCCCAAGCTTTTCCCCTCCTCCCCCCCACCCCCCACCCGTAGATGACAGGTAATCTAATACATGCTAAATAGGATAAATTATATGACAAATACAATACATGTATACATATCTATACAGTAATCTTACTGCACAAGAAACATCAGACCTAGAAAGAGGAGAAGAAAAAAAAACCTAAGAAGGAAAACAAAATGCATGGAAATATTCACAGAAAGCGTTAAAATGCTGTGTTGTGGTTCACACTCAGTTCCCACAGGCCTCTCTCTGGATGTATATGACTATCTTCATCGCTGAACAACTGGTTTGAATCACATTATTGTTGAAGAGAACCATGTCCATCAAAATTGATCATCATATAGTCTTGTTGCTGTGTATAATGTTCTCCTGGTTCTGCTGATTTCACTCAGCATC